>PVKU01006518.1:0-102321 GCA_004027475.1 Anoura caudifer
GTGCCCGGTCCGCACCTCCGCTTTTTCCTGCCGCGACTCCGCCCCTCTTACCGGTCTGGATGAATCGTTGTTGGACTTCCAAACAGTTTGATTTTCTGAGTTCTGGTTGTTTTCTTGTTTCTAAATCTTTGTTGTCCTTAATTTTGGTTGTGAGAAGAGGCACAGTGTGTCTGCCTATGCCTCCATCTTGGCCGGAAGTCCAAAAATTTGACAGTGTTTAAGTGGTTACTAAGAAGTAGGACTGCATTGGATTAAAATTCAGCAGGTGTTCAGAATTCATGAGTTCCCTAAGTATGCTTTTTAAAGGCTTACTTGTCACCTTTGGAGAATGCCAGAGGACGAATTCATTACCAAAACTGCTCAAGCATAGAGTAAAGCATTTAGACAGCGTTTCCTGCATGAACTGTATGACAGTTCTTCGGGGAAAGTTGCCTTTTATAAAATTACTCCAGCCTATAAATGAACAAGGAATAACAGAATTCAGATATCACCCTTTTGCACACTTGTAATGAAATTGTGGTTTAGGCAGTGATCATCAGTGGCTCCCAACATCACAAAACAGGAGACAACCCAAAAACTATGGTCCCATAACAGAGGGCCATCATGGACCACCTTTGAATTTTTGTCAAAAAAAAGCAGGTCTGAATCAGAGCAAACCTCATTTAATCCACACCATAGGGATTCAGTCAGTTATCTAAAATATAGGAAATTACATGGCAGAGTGGTTGGATATCCCAATTTAAAAAAACAAAAAACAACAACACTTAAGAATGCAATCCCTATCAAAGTCCCAATAGTGCTCTTTTTTTTAATTAGGAAGATTCATTTTAAAATTCATATGGAATCTCAAGGGACCCTTAATAGCCAAAAAAATCTAGAAAACGAAGAACAAAGTTGGAGGTTCACTCTTCAGAATTTGAAAACTTAACTATAGTAATCGAAACAGTGTGGCATTGGCATAAAGTTAGACGTATAGACCATTGAAATAGAATTGGGAACCAAGAAATAAATTCTCACATTTTATGGTTAATTGGTATGTCCACAAGGGTCCCAAGATCATTTATTGGGGAAAGAACTGTCTCTTCAACAGATGGTGCTGGGAAAATTGGATGTGCATATGCAAAAAAGTGAAGGGTGCATCATATACAAAAATTGACTAAAAATGGATCAAAAACCTACATTTAAGGGCTAAAACTATAATTTTTAGAAAATTTAGGGACAAATCTTTATAGTGATTTGACCTTGGTTTCTTAAGTATGACACCAAAAATATAGGCAACAAAATTTTAAATAAATAAATAGGGCCTCATTAAAATTGAAAGCTTTGTGCATCAAAAGATACCATCAATGCAGCATTATATATAGTAGCCAAATATGGAAGCAGCCTAAGTATCCATTGATAGAAAGATAAAGATGTACATTTCTACAATGGAAAAAATGACATCTTGCCATTTGCAACAGTATGGACTTAGAAGGTATTATGCTTAGTGAAGTAAGTCAAACAGACAAGTACCATATGATTTCACTTATATGTGGAATCTAGAAAAATAAACATAAAATGAACAAACAAAACAAACTTGTAGATACAGAGAACAAAGTGATGGTTGCCAGATAGGAGGGGCTTGGAGTACTGGATGAAAAAGGTAAAAGGGGTTAAGATGTACGAATTGCCGGTTATAAATATGGTCATGGGGATGTAAAGTACAGCATAGGGAATAGAGTCGACAGTGTTGTTATAACTGTGTGTGGTGTCAGATGGGCAGTGGGCTTACAGGGGTGATTACTCCATAAGGTATATAAATGGTAAATGTCTAACCACTATGTTGTATACCTGAAACTAACATAATGTATGTCAACTGTAATTTTTAAAAAAATAAATATTCATTTTTTAAAGATTTTATTTTTAGAGAGAGGGGAAGGGAAGGAGAAAGAGGGAGCGAAAGCGCTGGCTGATGTAGCTCAGTGGATTGAGCGCGGGCCTGTGAACCAAGGGATCGCGGTTCGATTCCCAGTCAGGGCACATGCCTGGGTTGCCGGCTAGTTCTCGGCAAGGGACGCATGAGAGGCAACCATACATTGATATTTCTCTCCCTCTCTCCCTCTCTCCTTCTCTCCTTCTCTCCTTCCCTTCCCCTCTAAAGATAAATAAATAAAATGTTTTTTAAAAAAAGAGGGAGAGAAATATCAATATGTGGTTGCCTCTTATGTGTCCCCCCAGTGGGGGCCTGGCCTGCAACCCAGGCATGTGCCCTGACTGGGAATCAAACCAGAGACCCTTTGATTTACAGGCCCTCACTCAATCCATTGAGCTACACCAGCCAGGGCAAAAATAAATTTTTAAAAAAGACTATCGAGAGAATGAAAACACAACCCAGAGAATATTTGAAATCACAAATCTAATCAAGGTTTGCTATCCAGAATACATAAAGGATTCCCACAACCAAACAACAAAAAGGCAACCCAATTCAAAAATAGTTGAAAGATCTGAATAGAAGTTTCTTCAATCAGCACATGAAAAGATGCTCAACATTATTAGTCATTAGGGAAAGGCACATGAAAACCACAATGAGGTACTACTTCACACTCACTAGGATGGCTATTATTAAAAAAATAACAGGCCCTTTCTTCCCACAATGCCTTGTGGCTGACCTCCGACCTCATAGTCCACCCCTCACCATAGACTGCATCTGTCCAGCTCCTGTGGAGCTTACAGGGAGTGTCACTTGAGCTCAGCTTCTCCTTGGCACCTGGAGACCTCTGGTGCACCTCGTCCCTTTGCCTTCCTCCCGCAGTGGTGCTGGTGGCGATCAGGTGGTTGTGGCTGTCTTGAGAGGCAACAGGATTCAAGAGGACCAGTGAGGAACCTCCTCCCAAAAAGGTTCAAATGAGTGAGGCAGACTTCAAAGTTATGGCACTGAGATGAGTTAATTTTAAGATGGAAACAGGATGAAGCATATGTGCAAGCTTTGGAGGGCAAGTACACAGATCTGAACTCTAATGATATAACTGGCTTAACGAAGTTGGAAGAAAAACCAAAGCAACAACAGCAAGAGTCTGCATGCAGGGAAAACATCTTTGTCATGACAGAGTGTACTACTCAAATGCAGTGCCTCAAACAAGTCCAGCAGCCCACTTACCCAACAAAGGTCGACAATGGTAGACCCCATGATCAACTTGTTTTTCCTAAAAATGAATGGTGATCTGGAACAGACTAAAGACAAATTGGAACAAGCCCAAAAATGAGCTGAGTGCCTGGAAGTTCACACCTAATGGGTAAACACATCATACTCCCCAGTCAAGATTCCCTGACAGTCCCACTGCGAGAAGGTGGTGGTGGGACGGCCAAGTCCTCCTTTCCACACCACGACTCAGACTTTCTGAGCCTAGAAAAGCTGTATTCTTACACTCTCCAGCTTTAATGGTTAATGTAAAACTTACCAGATAAGCCTTGTATTTCAGCTTTTTGTTTCTTCCCCTCTTGCTTCAGAGTCCCAATGGCGCTGGACTATGACAAAGAAGTGGCCACCTCTGAAAAGTCCCCCTTCCAGAACATGTAGACACTTGAGAAATGTTTCTGTTTGGAGAAAGCAGAAGAAGAAACAGAATTCTTAAGTCTGTGGCACACTGTCTTCAGACAGTTTAGAGGCATGAAAACTAGAGATTTAAAATCTTGAATTGAACACGTAAAATTCCAGTGACATGTAAAAATGGAATGTGCACCACTCCTCACTGTGAGCACAGTGACGTAGTGACCCTGTGCGTCCGTTTTGCCAACAGATGGTGGACTTCGTGATTATTGTTGAACTTCTTGGTCCAAAATTCGAATGATGTGAATCTTGTCTCTAAAGGGTTTATTTGCCAAGAAACAATAGTTATTATAGAATTAAATAACATTAAATATGAACAAGTAGTTCGTATATTTAACCTTTGAGTTTGGAGCTGTACTTGAATGAGCCTTCAGTCAGTATGGTTTTCCTTTGAATGGTTGCTAATGCTGTAGATAATCTTACCTAGGACTTTACAGACGTGAAGGTATGGTTTCAAACCTCAGGTTCAAACTGTCTGAAGCATTGTGAACATCCATTTCCCAACTAGACTGCGTAAGGATATTGGCTGTGATGAGACTCGCGCTTTTATTTTTTTAGTAGTGAAATTTATTAAATCCCCATTCCATTCAACAGGCATGTGTTGAAAGAGCATTGTCGTTGGTGTAAATGAGGGAACGTGTTCCTTCATTGTATTTGGACCTTTTGCATCACACTCTTGGTATTAAATTAAGTGGGCCTTGAAAAAAATAACAAATGCTGCTGTTTGGCTAGGATATGGAGAAATTGAAACCCCTCATACAGTGCTGTTGAGAATGTAAAATAGCGCAGCCACTGTGGAAAACAATTTGACAGTTTCTGAAAAAGTTAAACAGAATTTACCATATGATTCAGCTATTCCACTCTTAGATGTATATCCCCAAAATTTGAAAACAGAAATTCAGACGCTTGTTCACCTATTTTAATAGCATTACTTACCGTGATGCTGTTGAGCAGCCCGAGTGCCAGCCAGCAGACGGATGGCTGGCGGGATGTGCTGCGTGCTGCGCGCCTGGTGGGGCACTCAGCCCTAAAAAGGGTGACATTTCTGATACCTGCTGCAATGTGGGTGAGCCTTGAAAACATATCCTGATGTTCTAAAATTTGACTAGGTGTTAGACATTGAAAGAAGCCTTAATTTTTTTTTAAAGATTTTATTTATTTATTTAGAGAGAATGGAAGGGAGTGGAAAAGAGAGAGCAAGAAACATCAATGTGTGGTTGTCTCTCACATGGCCCCCCACTGGGGACCTGGCCTGGAAGCCTTAATTTTTGTAGCTCAGAATATTTTGTGTGTGTGTGTGTATGCATGTTTTAAGGACATTTTTTAAGAGGCACATCTTGAATTATTTATGAGTCAATGAAATTTTTGGAATTTGCTTTAAAATAACTCCTCAAGGGGGTGGAGGGATTGAAATTGGGAGAACTGTGTGGCTGAGACCAGGACAGCAATGAGCTGACGTCATTGTAGCTGGTTATGAGGGAGTTCACAATGCTACTTTGTTTATGGTTTAAACTGACCATAATAAAAACATTTTTAGGGGTAAAAATGTACCCCAGTCATCTATCCATGCCTTGATTTTCATCATTCTTCCAACAAAATTAAGTTTCTGAACCACATACTGACATGGGGTTTGCCTTGTTGCAGGACCATGTACTCTTGTGTGAGGAAGACCCAAAGCTGGACCTTAAAGGTGAGCTGCTGTTTCCTGTCTCTTCCCCTGAATGCTCTCACTCTGGAAAAGATGCTGGTGAACCCCAGAGGATGAGATCTAACATTCCTGTGCCCCTTGCCGAGAAAATCCAGCAAGGTTGTGTTTGTTACAGAGAGGATTTTGTATTTGAAAAAGTCCAGGGAACTGGGCTCAGCTGTTTCTGATGAAAGCTTTTTAACTGGTCACGACTGGTTTCACTTCACTGCTAATCAGCCTACGCCTAAGATCAAGGTATCCTATTCTAAAAACTGATTTGTGTAGGGAAGGGCAGGGGATCCAAAGTCTTTAATGTACTGGTGACCAAGGATAGAACCAGCAGAACTAATGTAGAAAAGAAGGGCCTAAGAAGAGAGGACAGGAAGGATGAGAAGTGAGATGTGAAGCTGCACGTGGTGGGGAGAGCTGGTGTCCCCGTAATCCATCACCCAGGGAGTGAGCTGTCCCCCTGGTGGGGCTGGATGTTAGGCTTGAGTCCCACCGTGGTTCTGTAAGCTGACTCTGAGCACTGATTTCTGCCCGTTTCCTTCACAATTTTCCCCCAACTCATGACCAAGATACATGGGAATTTGTTCATTCAGAAAGTCCAGAGTAATGGTATTAGAAAATCTTGCCTCACCTTGCTAGGTCCTCCAACTAAGACTGTCTCCCTCTTTTTTTATGCTCACTTTCCTTTTTATACTTGAGGTTAAAAAACAACAACAAAAAAATGGGAAATGGAGTCCAACCAGCAATATAAAGAAATAATGAACTTATTTAGGAATTTAGTAAGGATTGCTTATACTAAGCCCCAGCTTTATGCCCAGTTCAAGAATAGCCTTTGCTAATAATAAGTGAGTCTTTTTGGTATAGATCGAGGCGTTTCTCTTTGCTTTTCTCCCTTTGCCCATTACAGTTGCATTTCTTGATAACTGGTCTGGGTCGCAGACTTCCTGTGCACAGCTTGACCATCCTGGTATGGGGGAGCCTCTAATGGGATCCTTTGCTGACTTTGTCCCACAGCCACAACGAGCACCTTGCCCAGAGAAGAGCTGGGTGAGAAAGGTGGCCGGAGAGAAGCAGACCAAGCTCAGGAGCCCCAGCCCACGCCCACGGTTGACAGCCATGAGCCAAGGTTGGGCCCAAGGCCTCGATCTCACAACAAAGTCCTGAATCCACCTGGAGGCAAATCCAGCATCTCCTTCTACTAGAGAAGCTATTGCTTCCCCTGTAGCCAGATAAGAAACTCAGAAAATAGGATTTCGAATAGTTTTCCTTTAGTCCAAAGGAATGGGGGTGGGGAGAGGGTCTGTTGCGTATCTGGAGCCACAGCTCAGGCTCCACTGCCACAGGAGAGCCACAGAGGACCATGCTTCCCAGACTGCTGAGAAACGTATCTTTGGGGGGGAAATGGGACTCCTTGGTGGACACTCTAACTTTGGTGTGAGGAACTCTAGATGCACTGGGTGGGGAGTGGGTGCAAGGCCACGGGACCCTGTTGAAGTGGGATCTTCCACGTCCCTGCGGCTTCAGCCGTCTGCCATCCAGTGCTACCTAGAAATCACTTAACAGAGTAGCAGAGTTTAAAGCCTCAGAAATCTAGAAACAATGTTGGGCATAAACCAAAAAGTTATTTCTAAGTCTTAACGCTTTGTGGAGAGATTTTTACCCCGATCCTCTGTGCTGATCTGACAGGAACCTGCCTTTCACTCATGAGGGAATGGTCTTGGTCTCTTCACAGACTGGTTTTGCTTGTGAATTGTTTCTTTTTTTCTCTCATCCCTAAGTCTTGGCCTTTGCTCTTTATCAGCGATGTGGACAGTTCCTCTATCTACAAGGCCCACTGACTTCTACGAGACTAAAACTGTGCAGATACATCCAGGTAATTGGGCTATTTAAGTCCTTCATGTGTCTTACTTTATTCCTGTTGACACTGGGTAGGAGAGATGGCTTGAGAACCTTGGATTCTCAGGTTTGAACTCTTTAATAATACCTAAAGAGCTATTCTTAAACAGCAGCTTTACGTAAGTGACTGTTGACTGGTCTATTTGTGACACCTTTCTAGGAAAAAGTTACTCAGGTATGCCAAAGAAGTTTGCTTAGGCCACCCTTTATAAAGTTCTGCAGAACCTCTGGACTCTCTTCTTTTTCCAGAAGAGACTTGGAAACCTTAGGCTAGGAGATTTACCAGTTTGGCGGCAGAGCCCCGGCTGGCCAGTGGAATTGCTTTACTCGGTCAGGCAGAAGTTTCTCACATTCAGCCTCCTGAGGGCATGGTCTCCATTCACTTATGCTGGACCAGTAGTTCACAGGAGAAAGGGTTTGTGTGGTAGCGGCTTTTGTTGTGGGTGCCTACAGAGCAAATGCCAGGTGGTAGAAATGTCTTCATCACCCTCAAAATTGAGGAAAGAAACATCCGTGTTTAATTATGATCCCAGTGGCTGAGACACTAAGTGCCTGCAGGGGCTGCCTGCCAAACCCCACTTCTCACACCTGCCACGTTGAGGGGATCTGCACGTGGCTTTGTCAACCAAAGAGTTTCCTTTCAGTTGTCGTGCTGACTTTGCAGCCAAGAAATACTCGTTTCATGTGACTTTATCAAGTACTTCCTGTCTCCATGCTTCCAATAGTCACTTTTAAGAAATTTGTTTGGAACTCAGCTTTTTTTCCACATTAAAAGATGTTGTAAGTGGTGGTTAGCTTTTAAGGCCAAATACACTAATTTGTTTAACTTAAAATGAAATGTGCTAATGGTGGAAATGAGCTGCCGTTTATAACTACATTTATTTTTCATATGCAAGAAAATGATTTGTGAGTTTCAAATTGGGTTGCTAGGAAGAACCCTGACGTACTGATGGCCCTGTGGCTTCACCCCCACTGTCAGCCTAATGACAGGAAGAACTCTAGCTCCGTCCCCTGGCAGGGATTTCTGGGGTGAAGATGGGGAAACCAAAGATGGGAAGAGAGGCCTGGGGGGGGTGAGGAAAACAGGAGCTATAGCGGGAGCCTCTGGGCAGCAGTGACTACTCCAGCCTTTTCTCCTCATCTTTACCCTCTTTTCCTCCCTGGGGCCATAGGAGTGGGTTTCCAGTGCCTGCGTAGTCTGGTCACTGGGCGAAGCAGCAGAGGAGTTTCTGCTCCTGTGAGTCCGATGGGGATGGTTATCTGTGTTTGGAAAATTCTCTAGACGTTAGGGCTGTCTATATCTGGAAGATTGATTAACTATTAGCATCCTGTTCTCAATCTCTAACCTGCATTGAGAAATTACCAGTCTGTATTTTTATTAAGCCTTAAAACTTTATGTGCATTTGGTGCCAACTTTTTTCTAGAGCTGTATCAAAAACAACAACAAAACTGTACTTATGTGACAATGTAATTTTGATAAGGACATTTTGTTATTTCCACAAGGCAGAATTGGGTACAACAGTTGAATTAAACTCAATAATCATGCACTCCTGTCTTTGCCTACTTGTCTACGTGTCTGTGTGTGCGTGCGCGTGCGCACGCTTTCCTTAGCGTCCATCCTCCAGAGCACCTGATCTCCGCTCCTTCCCTTACAGCTTTTCATTGGTGAAGGGTTTGCTGCTGCTGCTGCTGCTGGATTGTTGTTGTTGTTGTTGTTGTTGTTTTTTTCCCCAAATGATGCCCAAACTGATATTCTCTAAGGTTACGAATTTATATATATATATTTTTTTTTTTTTTTTCACTTCAAAACCAGAGGTTTAGCTTTGAGAATGAGTGGGAATGTGCAAGAGTTTTTAGTTTTAATGATCCTTTCTTCCCTTCCACCACTTGTTTTCCTAGAGAACTGAAGCTGTTGAACTTGCCTCTGAATTGGTTTTGAAACTCCCCGGTGACAAGCCGTGAATGAGTAGATGAGATGCTGAGCTGTGAGGGTTTGCCCGTAGATTCAGGCCCTGTAGAGAAAGCACAGATCCAATGGCTTTCCTTCTTACCTAGTAGCTATTTTCATGCGTCCTACAAGCAGAGTGCCTGTATGTCTTGTACATGATGTGGGTTCCGGGTGATGGGACTTCTCAGACTGCCCACCTGGAGAGTGCCCCCCGAGGACACTCCACACCATTCTGCCTGTTGGATCAGGGCCAACAACCAGGACGGCAGCCCCTCAGAAAGAAACCAATGTGGGCTACCTGACATGATCTTTTTTCTTTTTCTTTTTTTATTTGTTTAAGATTTTATTTTTAGAGAGAGGGGAAGGCAGGAAGAAAAAGGGGGAGAGAAACATTGATCGGTTGCCTCTTGCACACCCTCAACTGGGACCTGGCCCACAACCCAGGCATGTGCCCTGACTGGGATGACTTTCCACTTTGCAGAGTGATGCCCAACCAGCTGAGCCACACCAGTCAGGGCCTGAGATGATCTTTATTTGTTCATTTGAAAATGTGTTTGGGGGTACAGAGCATGTTCCAAGAACTGGTCTAGTCTCTGGCAGCATTACCTACTTGTAGCAGTGGCTCAGCCACAGGTGAGCACTGGGGTCTGAGTGTCAGAACCTGTTTGTCTCCAGGGTCAAGGCCATGGCTAAATCTCAAAGGACCAAGGTAGCTCTGCCCATGTTGCGGTGAGGAGGTGAATAACATCGAAGTGTTGCCACTCCCAAGTCCTGTGCCTTATCCAGAAATACACTTGCTCTTTTGATGGAACATTAATCTGTGCTGTTATCTTTCCGAATCAAACCTTGCAAGGATGTATATACTTCTGTTATCCAAGTTCATTTCTTCTGAACTCATTATGCTCTTAATCCCTAGCATTAGGGATACTTAGAGATGAAAGTAGAACTTTTGAAACCTGTGTGCCCATGTGGCATTTCGTTAGGGCCTTGTAATGATAAAAAAGTATTCCACGTTGTCTTTACAAATCTGAAAGGAAGTCTATTCTTTAGCAAAAGTTCTAGTTAGGTTGAGCTCTCAGGAGTGGTCTTAGTTGTATTCCTCAGTAAGCATCACGTGCTATCCAGCATATCATCGTGTTAAAAGCTTCATTTTGTTTTAACCAATTTCAAGTTAACAAATATGTCTAATCATGTTACTAATAAAATCTAAAAGTTGATGGCCAAATCAGTTGATCTCTTTTGGTAGTAGTAGCTGCCCTACTGTATTTACTACTTCAAGAATTCAGAGGGGTCAAATTTCTGGTGGGGGGGAAAAGCCTAAAGCAGAATTCTTAAACATTCATCAAAGCATTCTCTGTAACTTGCCGTGATGCAAGTGGCTGAGGTTCCAGAAAATCTCAGAGTATTGCTTGCCAGTTCCAAAGAAATAACCCAGAGGGACTAGCTGTGGAAAACATGGGTTTATTAGGACTTGGGTGCCCACCAGTGGCAGCTGCCTGGTGACTTTTTTTCATGACACAGGTTTTCCCAGCACAGGGTTACGTGGAGTACAGAAAACAAAGTGAACAGGGCCGAGGGGCGGGGGGGAATATGTTCTTGTGTGCACACTGTGGGAGCTCAAAACACTAGCTATTTCTCTGCAGTTGTTTACAGTCTGGGCTCACATCTAGAAGCAGTTTCTCTTTGGCCTTTACTTGCCCCAGGAGCTGGCCAGGCTCCCAAGGTCAGCCACAGAGTCTGCTTACAGGTGGCCTTCGTGGTATTCCCACAGGGTGAGAAGGGGAGTTGGAGCTTGGGGAGGGGCCCAAGTTTTTACATACCACACACTCCATCCAACACTGATGCCGCTTGCCTGCTTCTCCACTCCTCTCCTCCACTCCCTACCACCTACTCTTACATCTTCCTTACATCTTCTGCATATGTCCTGGGGAGGGAGGAGGATGGGTGAGACATTGTACCCATACTCTGTAGCAACACTGTAACAGCAAAAGAGTAACAGACCCATAAGGAACAGTATCAGCGTATCAGCATATATGATCGCCAGCCCCAACACAACTTTCCAAACTGTGTTAAGATCGTCCTGTAAGGTTGACTGGGCTCATTTTCCAAGGCAGCCCAGCAGCAGCAGAGAGGGGCATCTTGAACACACCCAGCAGTTCAAAACATTGGACCAGAGAGCTCCATCAGCCCACCTTGCAAAGCTGTTCGCCTGCACTGAAGTCAGGAGATAAATGTGTAGTAGGCACCATAGAGGCAAATCGGCACAGTGGGCAGACTAGGGGCCATGCTCTACCCGGTGGCTTGTTCAGGCGATCTCCATGGCCTCCCGTGCCACACCTTTAGACTGGTGATGTCCCCCCAGCCCAGAATGCTAGCTGTGAGAATAGGGTGTGAATCTACTGATGGAAGTAATGAAGGTACCTGCCCTGATAAGTTTCCCAGGGTTACTTACTTGAATAGTAGATCGCCATTTACCAGTTATGGTAGGTTGCACAAGCAAGCCCTGGGCAAGACCCTCCCTCCATGGGGCCAGGAGAGCGCACCAGCAGGGAGTATCAGTTTGCGTTTCCCAGGGCCAGGTTAATACACTAGCTTCTCGGTGGGGGTGGGAGGCTCTGCCTGCAGAGAGAATAAGTCTACCGAGACATCATGATCTGCTTGGAGAGGAAAAGTGGCAGATCTCTCAAAGGAGAAGGGCCAGGAGCCTGTTCCTCAATGGGCTTCTTCTTTTTTTTCCCATGTGCCCAAGGCATGAACCAGGTATGGGCACAGGCCAAAAGCCAACCTGGTATAAACAAGGAGTTACTTTGTCCCTGACTGATGAGACAAGCACCACCAAGCCAGGTGCAACTCTACCCAGGTCAGGGACATCAATGGGCTTTTATTGGGCTTATTTGCATAGGTATACAGGACATATATGTAAAACTCATCAATCATTGTCAGGCAGTAAGGATCAAACAATAGATAACATTCAAAGAACTATGAGGGCTTATTCTAAGTCAGGGTCAGTTAGCTAAAGGGCTATAAAACTTTGAGAAACTCATTTTCTGCTTGGTCCCTTGTCAGAAAACAGGGCATTCTTAGCAAAGCAGGTTTCACAGGATTTTAAGCATTCTTTCTTAGGCCTGATTGCCCCGGGGAACCAGGTGCGGCCCTTTCCAGCACAGGGCCGCACCCACCTCAGGCATTGTTTTAGGCTTAAATCAGGCAGGGGAAGTAAGGCAGCCAAGAGATAGGAGACCTCTTACAGACAGAATGAGGACTCAGGCTGTCAAAGCCAAGGGGCAAGGGTCCATCACCCCCTTTTTCTATAGCCCCCCAAGTCCTTCCCTGAGGGCTCCTTTGTGACCATGCCTGTCTTAGGTCATTCCCTCCCTTGAGGAATCTTACCCGTCATTGGCTAACCAGTCACCCACCTGGGGCCAAGCAGGGTGAAGTAAAATGGACAGAGGTGGCGCCCCTACCAGGAAGATAAGCTTTGTCTCTTTAGTGGCTTACGGTCCCAAGGTCTTCTTACTCGGCCTTAGCCATGGGGGGTTACAGCTTCTGAAACCAGGCAGGGCAGTTCCCAACAAGGGTGTATGTCCTGGGGTGCTGGCAACAATAGGTAAGACCTTCCCAAAAAGGTCTTAGTATCCATTGTTGGACCTTGCACTCTCAGTGGGGATGCCCACTTCTGCCCTATCTGGAATGCTGCAGGTGGGTCTGGTAGTTTTCAGGGCATTTGTCAACAGTGCATTATACTGTTCTAACTGTCCAGCTCCTGTTGGATTACAAGGTAGGTGCAGTCGCCTTTCACTATTATGGCTGTGGGTCAAGTCTTGCCCATAACAGCCTGTTGTGGCCGCCAAGGGACATGGATGCTGGTTGGCACATACAGAACACTGTTGGCAAGCTGTAACAATGTCAGTCATTTTCAGTGGGAGGGCCTAGGCTTTGGCTGTTGCCCACTGAGTTTTCTGCCCTATATGTTTCATTTTTCTGTGTAGCCATGTGTCCACTCTTCTGCGGGGGCCTCTTGTAGCCATCAAATGCGAACAGTGCATCCACTTTATCCTTCCCTGGACATTGTAACAGTTGCTGTCCTGTGACCTGATATAGAGCCACCTCCTCAGACTGTACAACCATTCACATGTCAGCACACATCGTTTTTCCCCACAGGGGCCTGCTGTGGATAGTCCGGTCCTGAGCATGCCATTTGGGGGGCTGCCCTTTGCAGGAGCCAGCAGCACACTGTGCTCAGGTGGTACTGGGACCGCCCCAGCTTTCACCAGCGAAGGGCCATCAGGTTCTTCCTTGCGTGTTCTTTTCAGCATCTCCTCCTGACCCCAAGGTGACTGGCCCCAACAACACCTGCAGCTCCTGGCTAAGAGGGGATGTGGCTCAGACATGTCTGTGTTGCAGGTAAATGCTCCGTTTCACTGTAGTTTGTGTCTGTGCTGCACCAGCCTTCAGAGTGTGAGGCAGGTCGTGCAGCCACCCCTTGATGGGACAGATGGTCCGCCCTATCACTACACAGCTTCCGGTTACAGGCTCTGTTGCCTGCGGGGTTTGGTAGGTGGCAAAGGGCTGTTTCTCCATTAGACTGTGTCTGTCTTCACCCCTTTCTGTACCTGGGGTCAAAGCCCCGTTGGCTGCAGAGCTTCCCCTGCTGTAGCCAAAGACCCTGTGATATCCCCCCTGGGTTACGTGTACATCCAGTTCCCCAGGCAGGGCTGGCTCACAGATACCAAGCACCTGCATCTGTTTAACTGTTCCTTTTGCTTCCTCAACAGCCCGCTGATGCTTCTCCCACCGATCCCACTGTTGTCCTTCCCTTACAAGAGTGTACAAAGGTTGCAGTGTCTGGGCTACATGAGAGACAAGGGCTCTCCAGTAACCTACTACCCAACAAATTCTTGCAACATTTCCCTCCTAGCGGGTGAGGGACAAGCGTGTGTTTTATCTATAACAGCATTACAGAATGCTTTCGTCTCACCAGACCAGATAACACCCAAGAACTTGACAGATAGCCCAGGCCCTTGTATTCTTTCGGGGTTTATTTCCCATCTTTGTGCTTCTAGGTGCCACACCACCCACAGAACACCCTCTTCTAGACTTTGGAGAGAAAGAGAGGTCAACAGAATGCCCATTTCCAGCTTGACCTCTTCTTGGACTCGTTCAGAAATAACTAAGTTTAGAACAATTATTTTACCCTTATTTTCTTAAAAATATATTACTATAATTTATACCTTCTATTATCAAAGCCATATAGTTTTTTCCAAGTTAATTACAATATTTAATTCTTAGAAACCTTGCCTTGACTAGTATAGCTCAGTGGGTTGAGCAGAGGCTGCGAACCAAAGGGTCACCAGTTCGATTCCCAGTCGGGGCACATGCTTGGGTTTCAGGCCAGGTCCTCACTGGGGGCCATGTGAGAGGCAACCACACATTGATGTTTCTCCCCCTCTCTCCGTCCCTTCCCCTCTCTCTAAAAATAAATAAACCCTTTAAAAAAATTCTTAGAAACCTTAATTTTTGGTGAAAACTAAAAGTAAGTAATTAGTCCTGGCTGGTGTACCTCAGTGGACTGAGCACGGGCCTGCGAACAAAAGGATCGCGGCTCGATTCCCAGTCAGGGCACATGCCTGGGTTGCAGGACAGTTCCCAGCAAGGGACGCACGAGAGGCAACCATACATTGATATTTCTCTCCCTCTCTCCTTCCCTTCCCCTCTAAAGATAAATAAATGAAATGTTTAAAAGTAAGTAATCAGCATTCTTTAGGTTGGCAAATTTATGAATACATTTCATTACTTCTAGAGACAGGCTTTTTTTCCCATTGGCAAATGCACTCACACTTTTAAGAGACACATACTTCAAATAAAGTACAGGACATATTCATTAACAGATCCAAATTCATTTTCTAGCTTCTCTGTAGTAAGAAGCCAAAAGTAGGTAAACTTGATCAATTAACATTTTAGTATTTTGTTATTTTAAAATATTTAATAATATTTATTTAAGAAATATTTATTTAATAATTTTATTATTTAATTTAGTAAAGCTAAAGTTTTAAGTTACCAAAGACTTTGAAAACTAGATTTAGGTATATATAATTATTACTGAAAAGCTTTATCAAAAACCTTTCACTTTATTTACATTTATTTATTAGTTCTTAATAACTCTTTGAGATTTAAAGTCAATTATTAGCTAAGCCTTTTTCTTTTTTTTTTTTTTATTTCTTTTTGCTAAGCCTTTTTCTTTAGATTTTATTTATTTTTAGAGAGAGTGGAAAGGGGGTAGAAAGAGGGAGAGAAACATCAATGCGAGAGAGAAACATTGACTGACTACCAGTAGTACGCACCCCAACTGGGAACCAGACTGGCAACCCAGGCATGTGTCCTGATCAGGAATGGAACTGGCGACCTTTCCCGGTGCAGGAAAACAACCAATTAAGCCACACTGGTCAGGGCCCCCTAAGCCTTTTTCTTGACAAATTTTGTAAGAGATAAATAACATGAATTTATTTTTGTAATCTTGAGCAAAATAAACATGTATTTTATGTTAATGACTTTAGAAGACTAAATTAACCACCCATTTAGATTATCAGTGATTATTGCATTCTTTTAGTGTGTTTAAAACTGAGCTGTTTAATTACCTGGTGTTCTAAGGAGGCCGAAGGAGGGAAGGGCACCACCAGGCTTGGGTGACTTCAGCCACTTGAGTTTTTAAAAGTGGCACTTTTCCCCTTCACAATGAGGTGGGAGAGTCACCCGTGCTGCTCAGGCAGCCTGCACAGGGCTTGGGGCAGCACCCAGTCCCCCAGTGTCCCTGGGGCCACAGCAGCATCCAGGACTCTAGGAGGAGGATTTAGAGTGCTCAAAAGACTAATTTTTAAATTTTCCTTTCATTTTGCCAGTTGCAGCTTCCATATCACTAATTCCAGGGCCGAAAGTAGTCCTCTTGCTGGTGTTTTCAGGGCACCACCCCCCTCCCCTCACGCAGCCGCCCCTAATTATCAGGGTTGCCACATCATACCACATGCAGCTCTTTTTCCACACAGGGATTTCCCCCGCAACACTGGCAAAGCCTCCCATCCCATCTCTACCAGCCCTAGACTCTATGGAATTTCTCAGGAGTCCTGCCAAGTATGCCAATTGTTATGCAAAGAGTTGAAGTTCAAGAAAACCTCAGAGTATCATGACTTCCAGCCAAGATGGAGGCATAGGTAGATATACTGTGCCTCCTCACCCAACCAAAAGAAGGACAACAACCAATTTAAAAACAAAAAACAACCAGAAATGCCAGAAAATTGAACTACATGGAAGACTGTCAGCCAGGCGGTTAAAGAAGAAACATTCATCCAGACTGGTAGGAGGGGTGAAGATGGGCAGCTGGGCAGAGAGGACTCCCAGCAAGGTGGTGGCTGGTGGTCATAGCCAGGTGGCAACTAGTGGACCAGGTGGTCCCACATTGGCATGGGGACAAACCAGGAGGAACCACTGGGGAGTGACACAGACCACGCAACCCATGGTTCCAGTGTGGGGAAATAAAGCCTCAAAACCTCTGACTGAAAAAAACAGTGGGACCTGCAGTGGGAGAAACTCCCAGCCTCACAGGAGAGTTCGTTGGAGAGACCCACACGATCCTATAATGTACACAAACCCACCCACCTGGGAATCAGCACCAGACGGCCTAATTTGCTTGTGTGTAGCGGAGGAAATTACTGAAAGCTGGCTGAGAGCCCAGCAAGTGGCACTGTTCCTTCTAAGACTCTTCCCCCACATACAGCATCACAACACAGCAATGTGGGTTGCCCTGCCCTGGTGAATACCTAAGGCTCTGACCCTTATATGTAACAGGTGCACTGAGGGGGAAAAAAAATAAAGGCCCAAATGAAGGAACAGAACAAAGCTCCAGAAAAAAATGCAACTAAGCGATAAAGAGATAGCCAACCTATCAGATGTATAGTTCAAAATACTGGTAATCAGGAAGCTCACAGAAATGGTTGAGTATGGTTACAAAATAGAAGAAGTGAAGGCTATGAAAAGTGAAATAAAGGAAAATGTATAGAGAACCAACTGAAGGGAAGGAAACCAGGACTCAAATTAATGGTTTGGAGAAGAAGGAAGAAGTAAACATTCAACCAGAACACAATGAAGAAACAAGAATTCAAAAAATGAGAAGAGGCTTAGGAACCTCTGGGACATCTTTAAACGTTCCAACATCTGAATCATAGGGGTGCCAGAAGGAGAAAAGGAAGAACAAGAAATTGAAAACTTTTTTAAACAAATAATGAAGGAGAACTTCCCCAATCTGGCAAAGGAAATAGACTTCCAGGAAGTCCAGGAAGCTCAGAGAGTCCCAAAGATGTTGGACCCAAGGAAGCACACACCAAGGCACATCATAATTACATTAGCCAAGATTAAAGATAAGGAGAGAATCCTAGTAGCATCAAGAGAAAAGGAGACAGTTACTTGCAAAGGAGTTCCCATAAGACTCTCAGCTGATTTCTCAAAAGAGACCTTACCGGCAAGAAGGGGCTGGAAAGCAGTATTCCAAGTCATGAAAGGCAAGGACTTACATCCAAGATTGCTCTATCCAGCAAAGCTGTCATTTAAAATGGAAGGGCAGATAAAGTGTTTCCCAGATAAGGTCAAGTTAAAGGAGTTCATCATCACCAAGACCTTATTATAGGACATGTTAAAGGGACTTATCTAAAGAAAAGAAGATGATCAAAAACTATGAACAGTAAAATGACAACAAACTCACAACTAAACCTAACCTAAAAAAACAAAAATAAACTAAGCAAACATCTAGAATAGGAATAGAATCACAGAAATGGAGATCACATAGAGGGTTATCAGTGGGAAGAGGGAGGTGGGGAGAATTGGGGAAAAGGTACAGGGAATAAGAAGCATAAATAGGTACAAAATAGTGGGAGTTTAAGAATAGTACAGGAAATGTAGAAGCCAAAGAACTTTTATGTACAACCCATGGACTAAGGGGGAAATGCATGTGGGAGGTGGGTACAGGGTGGAGAGGAATAAAGGGGGGGGGAATGGAACAGCTATAATAGCATAATCAATAAAATATATTTAAAAAAAATAAAACCTCAGAGTATTGCTTGCCAATTCCAAAGAACCCAGAGGGACTGGCTGTGAAAAACATGGGTTTATTCAGACTTACGTGCCCACTGGCTGTGACTGGCTGGGAAAGTTTTCTGCAACACAGGCTTTCCCAGCACCAGGTTACATAGAGCACAGAAAACAAAGCAAATAGGGCGTGTGGAGAGGGGGAAGCACGCTGTTGTACACAAGCTGTGTGGGATCAAAACATTGCTGTTTCTCTTACGTTGTTTATAGTGTGGTCTCACCTAAAAGCAGTTTCTCTTTGTGTTTTCTTAAAACAAAAAGATTTTTATTTATTTTTAGAGAGAGGGGAAGGAAAAGAGAAAGAGAGTGTGAGAGAAATATCAATGTGTGGTTGCCTCTCATGCACCCCGCAATGGGGACCTGGCCTGCAACCCAGGCATGTGCCCTGAGTGGAAATCAAACTGGTGACCCTTTGGTTCACAGGCTGGCACTCAGTCCACTGATCTACACCAGCCAGGGCTCTTTGGCTTTTCTTGACCCAGGAGCTGGCTAGGCTCCCAAGGTTGGTCCCACACAGTCTGCTTATGGCTGGCCTTCATCATATTCCCACACAGTGGGAAGAGGCCCATATTCTCACATACCACAGGCTTGCTCACCAGGAAAAAAAAGCAAAAACACTTCATCTCTTTGTACTGACTCATTTTGGAATACAACGAACAATTCTATATAACATTTATTGCATGCTTACTATTTGCTAGAGATAGTGCTAAATCCCATTCATGGATTAGTTTACTTTATAGCATTCCTAGTATGTTGGTAATATTTTCAGGCTCAATTTTACAGGGTTGGAAATGGAATGATTAAGGCACTTAGCTAGGATCAAAGCTCACAATCTGAATCTAAGACTGAAACCTCAGTTTATCTTCTAGTGGGTGGGCATATAACTGAACACAGGTCCATCTGCTTGCCGCCACAAAAGCCAGTACTCAAGAAGCAGGTGCTGATGTAAAGGAAAAGTGGGTTATTTGCAGATTCTGGTCATTTGGAATGATGGGGGACTCATGTCACAAAGTCCATCTCCACCTGTTAAGGGATACAGGGTTTTTTTGGTTGTTTGTTTTATCTTTAAAGGGGAAGGGAAGGAGAAAGGGAGCAATGTGTGGTTGCCTCTGGTGAGTCCCCTGCTGGGAACTGGCCTGCAACCCAGGCATGTGCCCTGACTGGGAATCAACCGCAATCCTTTGGTTCGCAGGCCAGCACTCAGTCCACTGAGCTACACCAGCCAGGGTGAGACAGGTTTTTTTAAAAGGAGGGAGAAGGGAACAGAACACACAGATCAAGGGAGGAGGTTGAACAGTTCTCTATGCGCAGACTAGCAGTCCATTTCGATAAGGCAAGTGATGGTCTGATGTGCGTCATCCTGGCTTCATATCATGGTTCCATGGTTAAACGTCAGCAAATCTCCCAGAGCTGGGATGTCTGAGGGTTGAGGTCTGTATCTTTTGAAGTTAGTTCCTAGGATTCTTATGCAAACATGCTGTTCATCTACAAGCCACATATCGGAGCCAGCAATTACAGCAACAATGTCAAAGGAATGGTTGAGTGGGTTAAAATTTCCCTCCATTAAAATTTTCTACTGTCACAAATCCCCACTCTCAATTTTTCATCCATTTCTATGGAAGTTAGAAGGTTTAGCCAAAACAGTTAAGAAAATTGAAAAATTCAGGATCCATTCTTGTTTATAGTGAAAAATAAAATTTTACAGATAATTCGGTGAATTATAGTCTAATGTCTGTAATTGTGTTACAGATTTTATTGAAACCTATTTTTTCTCCTAAAATCACCCTCATTTTTATCAAAGAGCCGAATTAAAGCCAATTCATTTACTGTATTAAGTTCAATTTCAATTCAGCCTAATTGTCTGCATGAACACAGCAAGAATGGCAATTGATCATATAGTCTTTCTTAAATCTACTTTGCTGGAATGTTACAAGGAATTCTCAGAATGAACTTTAGCCCCCCAAGGTGGGAAAGCCAAGTCACACAGTTGGCATCAGGCTTTGCTTGCAATACCTCCACGTTTGGGTAAACTCAAGTTCTTTAGGTCCCTAAAATGTCTTGAGGTTCTTCCTGGCCATCTCCTAGGAAAGCAACCTTCACTCCTTACCTGGAGAGACTGCCATGAACCATGTAAATAAGCAAGTTATCAGGCCATTTCTCCAAGAGGCTTTTCTTGGCTTCAAGGTCAATCTTATTCCTTAAAGCTTTTTCTGACATCCAGAGTCTAGGCATGTCTCTCCCAGACAGGACATTCCAGTCAAAGTCTTAGTTAATAAACCCACAATTGAAAACTGGAAGAAAATCAGATTACTGTTGAATTCATGTGAACAAATATATTGCCATGAAAATAATAATACTAAGAGTTTCCAAATTCTGGAGGGATCAAGTAGAGAGAAAAATATAAATGCTTCAATATTGCTACAATTTATCAAATTGCTCTATGAAAACAAACAAGTTTTTTTGAAGTCAGCAGTATTTTGAACAAAGTCACAACAGTATTTTTAGTTCCTTTAGGCCCATAATCAATTCCAGTTTATCCCTATTATTTGCCTATATCTCTAGAAACCCAGTCATTTTCCAGACAATTACAAATCCCCATTTATTTCAAAGGTATGATCTGAAAATTTATTTTGAGAAACTTATATTTTAGAATAAGTCAAAATCCTGTCCATTAATTACTTGTTTTAACTTTGGTCAGAATTCACACTACCTGTGGGGCCCTTAAGCTGAAAGTCTTGGATTCATGGTGTGCTGTTGCCTGTGAAAGAAAAAATCCTTGGGAGCAATTTATTTTAAGTTCTGGCCTAAAGTATTTCCACAGATGTAGTTCCAAGGAAGAGTATCTCAAGGGAAGGGAGAAGCAGCCTGGACAAGAGTCAACCAAAACAACAGATCGCAGAATCAAACCTGCAAAAGCTGCATTAAAAAACAAAACCCTAGAGACTTAAAATAAGTAGCTAAAAGTAGAAGAAATAAGAGTCTATCCAAATTGATAGACGATAATAATAAAATTATATAGAAGTAGAAATGTAAAATATAACCGTTAAAATTTATAACTCAATGGACGGGTTAGATAGGTTACACATTGCTGAAGTGAAGCTGGGAAATCTGAAGGAGTTACACACAATGCAGGACATTGAACAGATGGAATGAAAGAGCTTATTGACTGTATTTTAGGATAATAGGTAACTTGCACTTAACTGGAACCCTAGAAGGGACAGTATGGATGGTAGCCATCCATATGTGAAGAGAAGCTCTGAATGCTTACTGTGTAGGCGTGGGAACTACAGTGTAGTAACACTATAATGGTAAATCAAAGTACACCAGGTCAGCTCCATGGTCGCATCTGAAGGGGAGGGTGGCTTCACAGATGCTCGTTTAAGTCTCTGAATCGTACACAATTGCCCATATATGCTCTTGGGACATATACTAAGTCACTTAAAAGTCCGGGCCAAAGTCAGAGCTGACGGGAACCCGCTAAACGTCACAGCCGCTGGCAGGCGGGTAGTAACGGTGAATGCCTGACCGGAAGCGCTCCCTCCTCCGCTCCCCCGAGCTTCCCGTCCAGAGGCCGGCTTTCTTCTACTGAACGGCCCCTGCGACCCCTAGCGGCGCGGTGCCACAGGGCTGCTGCAGCACAGACGAGCAACATTCCCTCTCTCTGGTGGGCGGGACTTCCTGGAGGCGGGACTTCCTGCCTCTGAGTGACGGGCGCAGCATCAGCACCAGCAGCGGCGGCGGTGACTGAGCTCTGAAGCTTTTGCTATAGCCGCTGCAACCGAGGCGACTGGCCGCGGCCTGCGGATTAAGGGCAGCCGGGGCGGGAAAGCAGGCGCGCCGGTGGACAGCAGGCCGCGCTGGCGGCAGCGGTGGCCGCGATGATGGAGATCCAGATGGACGAAGGCGGCGGCGTGGTGGTGTACCAGGACGACTTCTGCTCCGGCTCGGTGATGTCGGAGCGGGTGTCGGGCCTGGCAGGCTCCATCTACCGCGAATTCGAGCGCCTCATCCACTGCTACGACGAGGAGGTGGTCAAGGAGCTCATGCCACTCGTGGTTAACGTGCTGGAGAATCTGGACTCGGTGCTCAGCGAGAACCAGGAGCATGAGGTGGAACTGGAGCTGCTGCGCGAGGACAACGAGCAGCTGCTCACCCAGTACGAGCGCGAGAAGGCGCTGCGCAAGCAGGCCGAGGAGGTGCGTGGGCCGGCCGCGCCGGGGACCCGCCCGTGGACCGCGTACTCCCCGCCCGGGGACCCTGTCCCGCCAGCCCTTCCCAGCACTGCTCCCAAATTACTGGGGCCCCTAGTCCAGCCCAGGGGATGAGCCCTGGCCGCCCCCGCCCTCCGACCCCCTCGCCTGCTGCTCCAGCTGAGACCAGAGCCAGTAACCACTGGATTTCACCGGTGGAGCTTGCAGCCTAAACAGCCCCTAGCCTCGGGCCAGGCCTCCGTTTCCCCCTCAGTACCCCACCTCTGGTTCCAGACTTTCCAATTCTTTTTGCTTTTGTGTTTGTTTTTCGCAAACTAAACCCCAGTTGCTACTTCTTGTTGCTACAATTCTAAACCCTCCCAGAAAAGGGATTTCTGAGATTCTTAAGGTTCTGCAGCAGAAAGGGTCTGCTGTCAGACCTTTTCCTTGTCCCTAATCCAATGTTGTGAAGGTCCGTGAATTGGATCAATTTGATAATTGATGTAAACACATGACTAAAGCTACAGTTAGGCTGCTTCTCTGGCACCAGGTGAAGGACTCCAGGTCTCCGGAGGTGATTTCTTTGCCCCGTAGTTCCCTCGGTTGGAAAGATTTTTAGCTTAGGTGGAAAAAGGCTGAGAAATTTCATTCTGGCTCCTAAGGAGCTAAAAGGGTTTTGAAATATATGTTCTAAAATACCTCCATGACCTGGGAATCACTTACTTGTGAACCGGTTAGGAGAATCATGCATTGTAAGGAATGCCACTTAACTTCATTCATTCACCATGAAATATTTAACAGGATGTGGCAGACCTGAGCAGATGTGGGATGTGGGTTCCCATCCCCGCGTTGCCTTTGTGACCTTGTCCATGTTGCCTGCCCCATCTGCATTTTGATTTTCCATCAGTCAAATGAGTCATTTGCCCTAGATGATCTCTAAGACCTGACATTCTGTTATTCTAGCCATTAGGTGATACTGTTTGACGATTAGGCAGTTTCTTATTAAATGAGTTAAACTTCCAATTTGGCTGAACATAGTCTTGACTTTACCATTGAAATAGAAGATTGTTTCAGTATTTTATTTTTTATTTGAACCAGAGTGGTTTATGCCCTAGTTTGGTTTAAAACATGTTTATAAAAATTAACACTGCCTTGTATTAGTCCTACTTTGATTCATTTTGCTTTTGGTTTCATGCGCCTGTCAAGAAACTGTTGTCTGTTGATTGGGGTGCCAAGCTCCACCAAAACTGATTTAAAACTCTAAAGGAGGTGCAAAAACTCATAGGATTTTAGAGTTCAGAATGGCCCTAGGCATTTACAGGGGAAGGAAGTGGGTCTGTGAAGTAGGGGAACTGACTGTACCAGCCCTGGCTGGTGTGGCTCAGTGGATTGAGCGCTGGTCTGTGAACCAAAGGGACTGTACCAAGGTCACATGCCCTGGAAGAGCCAGGGCAGGACCCAGCCTCTTGACTCCTGGCCTAGGTTCCTTCCTTGTCATGCTGCTATGGAAGATCAGAAAGCTGCACCCCCTGACGGCTGGAGCACTGGACTCCCCTCACCCATGAGCCTGTGGCTACCTCTCTTTTGCTGGGGAGTTCCTTCCACTTCTCTGACCACTCTTAGTGGCCGTTGGATGCCTAACTGAGCTTTCAAGTAGGTTTGTTTTCTTTCATTAGTACCTATGTGGTCAACATTGTGGATGAGAAGGAACTGAAAGGAGAAAACCAAGATGGACAACCATAAGGCTAAGAATCATAACCTCTAGTTTAAGATTAGTTCTACATAGATTAGGTCTCTGCTCTGCTCTTTGCAGTTCAAGTACAATCACGAGTGAGTATGCTTCTGACCTCTCACCTCTACTCCCCTGGACTAAGAGCTAGGGGCAGTGTGCTTGTAGTTTGGAGGAAAATGCCTTCAAGGCCAAACCCCACCATTGCCCCAGCTATTAGGAGAAACTGCACAGAGCTTCCTGAGCAGAAAGCCATGAAGCAAATGCCTGGCTAGCCAGCAACACAGCTGTGATTAGATATGATTAGATGTCCATCCTTGGAAAGACTGCAAGTGATGTTATAACAAAAAAAAAAAAAAAAAAAAAAATCCAAATCTTGTAACCATTTTGGCTTTCTAGTTCATTTATGAAACCTAGCAGGCATTCACTTTCAGTTTTGCGGAAAGGACCACGGCTTTGTGGATTGGCCTCTTTTTCTAGGCAGGGATTGAGATCACAGGTGTGTGCCTGATAGCAGACATGTTCATGTTACAGAATAGCTCCAGCATCCCGACTACTCTGCTCCACCACTCTGCTCCAGAAGGCTTAGTCAGAGCCGGGTAACCTGAGCTGCCTGCAGCCTTCTGAGCAGACAGAATCTTCACCTTTTCTTTTTTTTTTAAGTCTTGAGCACAGCAAACAACCCTGTCCTCTGCTTCTTGCTGGTAATAACAGCAGTGAGAAATTGCAAGTATGTTCTGGTCCTAGGGTGGCTCCTTGGTCCCAGGACTGCTCACTCAATGGGAGTGATGGTAGCTAGAGATAGTGGGGTCCAGGGAGAGGGCCTTGGAGTCCATGGATGCAAGCTCAAATGCCTGCCCTACCCTTGGGAGCCGCATACCCGGTGACCAGTCTTCCCCACTCTGGCTGTAGTGGCTACCTCTGTAAAGAGAGTGGGTTGCCAGACATGGCAAATCACTTTCATCTTAAGTGCCAAGTCCCATCACTGGCTCTTGTTGTTCTGCAGTATTGCTGCGAGGCAGATGTGGCGGAGTCAGGGCGGAGCACCTTGATGGATGTTCAGGGCAGCTTTGGTTGGTAAGCACTGGACATCTTAGTCTCTCCTTGTGCAGGTTCTACCCTTGTAATTGAGACCAGTGAATCTTGCTCAAGCTTGCACAGCTAATTGGACCTATTGCTGGCTTCTGCAATTTCTAGAAGCCTAAAAAAATGTTGAAAATTTTTAAAAATCCAGGTTCTTTCCCATTAGAAAAGAAGGATGGAAGTGGGCAGTTGACTGGAACAGCTGGAGAACCAGTAGATGCCCCTCAGCAGTAACCCCAGGCGGGAGCAAGCAAAGGGCTCCATGTGCTCTGTTTCCCTGGGCAGCGAAGAGCCCCTTTCCTTGCCATGGTCAAGGACTTAGCTGATGAGACGAAAAATGTTTGAGAGACGGGTGTGAGTTTAGCAGCCATCATTTGCCTTAAAATCTTCTTTGCCCTGAGAATACTATTTACCACAAGCAACCCAAGTGGATACTGTTGAAGAGATATCTAGGTGGCCATTTGCTGATACTGCAGATTTGGAACTGTGTAAGAAAAGCATCCAACTGGAGGGAAATTTGACCCCAAACTGTTTTCTGGTTATATAACAGTAATCCATTTTATAGAAGAGCACGCAGATTGGATTAGGATGGAGGTAGGGGGAAAGCCATAATCCTACTCCACAGAGATGATCATTTTTGCTTTTTTTCCATAAGTGAATTGATACATTGAATCAGAAGTTTTTCTTCTTGTTGTCCACATTATACATAGTAAATTCATCACTGCTTGGGCAAGGTATGTGATTTCTTCTTTTGCCATGTTGTAGTATTAAGAGCAGTTTCTAAAAATTGTATGTTTGTTTTAGATGAAGCCATTACGATTTGGTGGCCTGAGCTGCCTTTCCTAGTTGCCTCCGAATGTTGGCCCAGTGTAGCTGTGCCAGAGTGACCAGAAGTACACCAAAATCTCCCCTCAAAATGGCAAACAAAAATAGGTGTACAAGAGCAAAGAGAGGCACTTTTCAGCTAGGATGAGCACATAGGGAAGATACCCACTTTGGTATGGGGGCCTCTCCTTGCTGCTGCGCTCCATCCTGCCATGGCAGGAACCCTCTGGTGGCAGTTAGACAGTGGGGTCAAGGACTGGTACAAGTTAGCTCTTCCAAGACTAGTACTTCTGAATTAAATTTAATATCTATTTTTTTATTTGGAACAATTTATATAGCAAGGTTGCAAAAATCATACCTTTCACCCAGATTCCCAGATGTGAACTTTGTCCCGCATTACTCTCTGGCCATCCCTCCCTCTCACTGTGCTGAGACCTTTGGGAACTTGTATGTTCCTGTGGTCTCCCCTGTTCTGGGTCAGATCCTCACTTTCTGCTTTTCATGACCTTGATGATTATGATGTCATCAATGTCCTTCAGTGTGGCTTTCTCGTGACCTCATACGAGATTCAGGATGCCCCCAGAGGTGATGTTGAGCTTGACTAAGAATCTCTTAAATCTTTACTGTGTACAAGGTGGGTGCTGGGGAGGAGACACAGGTGTGAGACAGGGTCCCTTTTGTCAAGTTCTGTTCATTGCTGAGGGTGGGAGGATGACCATTAATGCACGAAAAGATAACTGCAAGAGGCCAAGCCAGGAGCACTGACAATGGCAATGTGGATTTTCCAGGCAGTTGTTTCCTGTGCTCCCTTAAAAGTCAGGGCCCTGGGGCCATCCTTACCATTTCTCATATCTAGTTGCTCACTAAGTTCCAGCATTCTTTTGGCCCAGTTTTTTGTTTTAATATGCCTTCTTTAAAAAAAAAAAAAAAGTTTTTTTAAATTCTCACCCAAGGACATTTTTTTTTTTCATTGCTTTTAGAGAGAGAGGAAAGAAGGGAGAGAGAAAAACATCAGTGTGAGAAAGAGACATCATTGATTTGCCTTCCATACACTTCTAGACTAGGGATTGGCGCACGCACTGGGGATCCTTTCTGGTTACGAGATGATGCTCTAACCAACTGAGCCACACCACCAGGGCAGTATGCCTTCTTTTTTTTAATCTTCATTGTACCATCCTGGTTCTAGTTGCCACTATCACATTGGTCTCCCCAACCACTCTCCCCTCTCCCAAACCTTCTCTAGCCAGAGTGAGCTTCTGTGGAAGCAGATCACACCTCCCTCTCTCACTCATCCATTTACTCATTCAGCAAAATATCCTGTGTGCCAGGCTCGGCTGCAGGTTTTCAGGATTCAGCTCCCTTCTGTCCTGGGGCAGGCACTCCAGTGGGGAGATGTTGAGGGGGGTGCTGCCATATATCCAGATAGTGATAAAATGGGGACGTGGATTGTAGAGTGAAAGGTAGGAATGGGAACTACTTTCAGTAGACAAAGGGACTTCCAGGAGGGGATCCCCTGCTTCTTGAACCCCTGCCCCACTGCTCTTACACTCTTTTCTACCTGCCTCTGCATGCTGTTCCCACTGACTAGACCACTGGCTGGTTCCTGTGCACCTCTGGCACAGAGACTGCATGGAGCACATGTGGATGCTGGCCGCTTCGGTGAGCGAGTACATGTTGAGAGTGAATGGTTCCCATCACTCCAGTTGGCCCACCCCAGACCTTCCACACTGCCCTGACCTGGGGAACGTGCCCCGCACCTGTGCCTTGCACCGCAGCATCCCCACCCCTGCTTCTTTTTTCACCAACCATCAGTGCCCTTCTGGTTCTTTTCTCCCTGATCACAACCCCCAAAGAAACGTTAGTCATCTCAGTGTGTGTGTATGTATGCGGATAAAGGGGAAAGCAGCTTTCCCTGACCTCTGTGCACATTACACTGAGCTGTTCTGTTTAGTTCCTGAAAGTCAGGAATGCTTCTGTAGTTTGAGTGTGAAGCAGCCATCTGTCCAACACAATTTTCTGTGGTGATGGAAATTTCCATTTTGTGCTAATTCAGTAGCCCATGGCCACACAGGGCCATTGACACTCCAAATGTGGCTCTAACTAGTGTAAGTGTAGACAACCATGTATGGTTGGTGGGGGCTGTTGGACTGGGCATCACAGCCGAACACAGTCACTTTTCTTTTCTTTTTTTAAAAATTATTTTATTGTTTAATTACAGTTGTCTGTGTTTACCCACCACCACTCCCCCCCACCCCAGCCATCCCCACCTCCCTCCCTTGCTTCCACCCCCCACCTTGGTTTTGTCCATGTGTCCTTTATAGTTGTTCCTGAAAACCCTCCCCCACTTCCCCCACTATTCCCTCCCCCTTCTCCTGTGGTTACTGTCAAAGTGTTCTTAATTTCAATGATTCTGGTTATATTTTGCTTGCTTTTTTCTTTTGTTGATTAGGTTCTAGTTAAAGGTGAGATCCTATGGTGTTTGTCCCTCACCTCCTGGTTTATTTCACTTAGCATAATGCTCTCCAGTTCCATCTATGCTGTTGCAAAGTGTAAGAGCTCCTTCTTTCTTTCTGCTGCGTAAAATTCCATTGTGTAAACGTACCATAGTTTTTTGATCCACTCATTTACTGGTGGGCACTTAGGTTGCTTCCAGCACTTGGCTATTGTAAATTGTGCTGCAAATCCAGGAAACACAGAGTCCCAATCAAGAGGAACTCAGTCACTTTTCTATAATGCCAGGCAGGAAACATTTCTGTTACTCAGCTTCAGGCAAGAAAGGAAGATGTTTAAAAGTTGGATCGTTTTTCGTTGTTTCAGTGAAAATGTTCCAGAAAGAAGGGAGATCTCAAAGTAGTGGGTTTTGATACAGGAGACCAGACAGAAGAAACTATGTGAGATGAACCAAAAATGAAAAAAAAAAAGAATGCCAACTATTTAGGAAACAACAGAGGTGATAAAATCCTTGAAAGGCTGAGAAGAGGTCTGGTAGGAAATCCCGGAACCTAGAAATTCTCTGGTGCTTATGGCCCAGAATTAAATCTTTGGCTTCCTTTTCTTTTTCTCTTGTCTTTCTTTCTTGAAAACAACTTTGTTGAAGTCAGTGCATTGAAGTGTGCAATTTGGTGAATTTTGACACATCAATACCCAGAAACCATCCCCACAATCAAGATAACCGTGACCACCATCACCCCCGAAGTTTCCTCATGCCCCTCCGGAGTCTCTCTTCTCCCTGCCTTTCCTACTCCTGGTAATCACCTACATGCTTTCTGTCACTGTGGATTAATTTGCATTTTTTAGAACTCTATATGAATGGAATCATGTAGTGTATACTTTTTTCCGTTCTTCTAGCTTCTTTCAGTCAGCGGAATGATTTTGATGTTCATCCAGGTAGCTGCTAGTTATCCTTTTATTCATTCATTCCTTTAGTGCTGAGAGGTATCCCATTGTGTGGGTGTTTATCTTGTTCTCCTATCGATGGAGTAACCTGCATTTGCCAGTCCCATACCCCACTGCACTTCCCCAGTAACTTGTTCTGGAGAGTCTAGAATCAGTTGGTGGCCTGCGTCAGGACTGCAGTGTCCTAAGAAAGAACCCTTATTACCCTGGTGAAAAAGTCTCACCCCAAGCAAATGAGATATTTGCCAAGATACTGAGAGTCTGCATAGTCTCAGTGCGGACCACCTTTTATGGGCAAGAGATTTGGGAAATGCCAAGTTAAGTGGGATAGGGGAGATGGGGGTTAGGAAGTTTAAATTTGGATTATCAATAGCGGTATTCAACAGGATATTCAAAGTGGTGCCTTTTCATTAAAGTTTCCTAGGTGTACCTACCCAGCTCTTGGGTTCTCCATGCTCTCTGAGTGCTGTTCCTTCTACTCTGCTTCATCTTGGATTCCTGTTCCCTGGCCTTACCCACACCAGCCTTCTTACCACTTCTCTCTTCTCAGGAAACAAATACCCAGATCAGGGCAAAAGCCCCTGGGTGCTTGCTTGTGCATGTGGCTGTGGGCCTGTCTCAAGTTTATAATGTTCAGTTCTGGACAAGAGCCTTTGTCTGCAGAAAGGCACACTACAAGCTTCCTTAGCATGTCTCCTGTTAAATTGTACAAGCCAGTGTAAACTACTAAGATTGCTTTGGAGAATACAGTTTACTTGAGAATAATCCCCCCCACCCCCCCACCCCCCGAGGAAATTTTTTCCAGGATGGGACGTTTACAGTTTTAAAAAAATATATTTTATTTATTTATTTTTTAGAGAGGAAGGGAGAGAGAAAGAGAGGGAGAGAAACATCAATGTCTGGCTGCCTCTTGCAGGCCCCCACTGGGGACCTGGCTGCAGCCCAGGCATGTGCCCTGACTGGGAATTGAACTGGCGACCCTTTGGTTCACAGGCTGGTGTTCCCTCCACTGAGCCACATCAGCCAGGACTTACAGTTTTAGTTTTATCTTTCTTTTTCTTATTTCCCCATGTACCAAACATAATATATATGCTGTGTTTAATATATAAAGTATGTGTTAGTATTTAATATATAGTATATAAATAAGTATATAATATATGCATATTTTATATACTCATATATTTTTTCTGTCTTACTAATTCTTGAAAATTAGTGTGAGTTAACCCAGTGCCATTGGCTGGGATTCTTGTTAGGCAGATGCTGAACCAGCAGTCCCTTTAACATAAACGTGAGGAACCTTTGCTTTTTTTGATGAATTCAACCAGGTTCTTGGATTTCTGCCTATTGGCCTGGTCTCTCAAACATGTGTCTAATGCTTGACTACAGAAATGCTCTTCCTTCCCTGCGTGTCACCCAGCGGGCCTCGGGGACAGCTGTTGTAACTCCAGGGCCCCCACACTCATGTCTTCCTCCACTCATCTGCACTCTAGATCTAAATGGTGGCAGGTGTGAGAAATGGAAAAAGGAAGCTGTAGAGGAGCATCTGTGGTTTGAGGTCTTAGGAGTTCAGCTCAGCGGCGCCCCCCCCCCCCAGCCCTCGGTAAATATTTGATCCTGTCAGGAAGTCGAGGTACCAGGAATTGGCCATCAGGAGAAGGGCGTCTCCTCCAGGCACAAAGCCTACACCAAGCATCCCAAGTGTTTACCACTCTGCCTGCCCTTACATAAAAGACCCCTCAAAAGCATTTTCCTTCTGGAAATTCACTCTGCACCCTCCCTCCTGGGAAGGAATTAAATGATCAATAATGCAAAAGAAGAAAAATTTTTAAAAAGATTTTAATTATTTATTTTTATTTTTAGAGAGAAGGGAAAGGAGAGAGAGAAACATCAATCAGTTGCCTCTCTCATGTCCCCAGCTGGGGGGGCCTGGCCCACAACCCAGGCAAGTGCCCTGGCCAGGAATGAACCGGCGACCTTTCGGTTTGTGGAATGATGCCCAACCCACTGAGCCCAAAAGAACAAGTCTTTGATTCCTGTTGGGTTCATTTCTAACAAGCCAGAGTTCAGTTCTTTCCTTGTGTGACCCTGGCCTAAGGGACATCTAAGAGGGAAGAATTAAATTTAATATAATAATTAACTTTTTTATGAAATAACCTGGAGTTAGAAAAGTCGGAAATTGGGAATACTGGCTTCTGTTGTCATAACTTTATGACATGAAAAGTCAGTTTCTTAACTTTGCTTTTATGTATAAAATGGGAAGAATGGTCTTATTCCCTGCAATACTGAGAAAAGCTTCCTTTGAATCCTAGATTTTGGAAGAGCCCATACTCAGGGTATTTCAATTTGTATCTTGAATTCACCAAAAAGCAAATTCAGAAAAACAAGGTTGAATTGAATTTTAAAGTAGCACTTTATTAATGGGGAGGGGATTTTATCTTAAAAACAAATCTCCAAAGGGACCCCTGTGGTATTACCGGTCTTTCGAAGTCGGAATTAGGTATTTCACATTTAGATGTTAAGGATGAACCATGCCGGTACGTTTTCAGTTGTGTGGTTGCTGTCATTGCTTTTTGGGGGTACTTAAAGATTTGTCATAAAAGTCGCCTTAAACATCCGTGGGTTTTCATGTACTACATGACATTTTGAATAGACTTGGTTAGACAGATGATAATTCCAAATAAACTCAAATCCATAGTATGTGTAAGGGAGAGGTGAAGGGAGAGAGAAAGGAAGAGAAACATTGATGTGAGAGAGAAACATCGATGGGTTGCCTCTAGTACACACCCCAACCAGGCCAAACCTGCAACCCAGGTGTGTGCCCTGACCGGGAATTGAACAGACAACATTTCGCTTTTTGGGATGAAGCCCAACCACTTAAGCCACACCAGTCAGGGCGAGAAATACTTATAATCCAGTGAGCACCACTCAGAGCTGCTGAACCCGAATGCTGGGGGTTAAATTTTTATTCTTAGTTCCATTCATGTTTTGTTGTAGTCAGCTTCTACCTTTTTTTTTTTTACTTTTCTTTACTTTATTTTACTTTTCTTACAGAAGACTTCCTTAATAGACTTAACTTAGTTTCTACCCTATACTGTCCCCCACTGCTGACAGTTCTTGATTCTTTTATTTTTTATTTTTATTTTTTAAAATACATGTTATTGATTATGCTAGTACAGTTGTCCCATTTTCCCTCTTCACTCCCCCCCACCCTGCACACCCCTCCCACCCTCATTCCCCCCTTTAGTTCATGTCCATGTGTCATAAGTTCTTTAGCTTCTACATTTCCCACACTATTCTTACCCTTCCCCTGTCTATTTTCTACCCACCATCTATGCTATTTATTCTCTGTACCTTTTCCACCCTCTCCTCCTCCCACTCCCTTGTTGTTAACCCTCCATGTGATCTCCATTTCTGTGTTTCTGTTCCTATTCTAGTTCTTTGCTTAGTTTGCTTTTCTTTTAGGTGTGGTTGTTAATATCTGTGAGTTTGCTGTCTTTTTGCTGTTCGTATTTTTTATCTTCTTTTTCTTAGATAAGTCCCTTTAACATTTCATATAATAAGGGCTTGGTGATGATGAACTCCTTTAACTTGACCTTATCTGAGAAGCATGTTACCTGCCCTTCCATTCTAAATGACAGCTTCGCTGGATAGAGCAATCTTGGGTGTAGGTCCTTGACTTTCATGACTTGGAATACTTCTTTCCAGCCCCTTCTTGCCTGCAAGGTCTCTTTTGAGAAATTAGCTGACAGTCTGATGGGAACTCCTTTGTAGGTGACTGTCCCCTTATCCCTTGCTGCTACTAGAATTCTCTCCTTCATTTTAATCTTGGCTAATGTAATGATGATGTGCCTTGGTGTGTTCCTCCTTGGGTCCACCTTCTTTGGGACTCTCTGAGCTTCTTGGACTTCCTGGAAGTCTATTTCCTTTGCCAGATTGGGGAAGTTCTCCTTTATTATTTGTTCAGGTAACTTTTCCACTTGTTGCTCTTCCTCTTCGCCTTCTGGTACCCCTATAATTCAGATGTTGGAACGTTTATAGAAGTCCTAGAGGTTCCTAAGCCTCTTCTCATTTTTTTGAATTCTTGTTTCTTGTGTTCTGGTTGAATGTTTCTTCCTTCTGGTCCACTCCATTGATTTGAGTCCCAGTTTCCTTCCCATCATTATTGGGTACCTGTACATTTTTCTTTATTTCATTTCATTTTTATTTCCTTCATTTTTTCATCTAATTTGTGACCAAATTCAACCAATTCTGTGAGCATCCTGATTACCAGTGTTTTGAACGGTGCATCTGATAGGTTGGCTACCTCTTTGTTGCCTAGTTGTATTTTTTCTGGAGCCTTGATCTGTTCTTTCGTTTGGGTCATTTTTTTTTTTTTTTTGTCTCAGCACGCCTGTTACATAGTGAGGGGCGGAGCCTTAGGTGTTCACCAGGGCAGGTCAACCCACATCGCTGTGTTGTGATGCTGTATGTGGGGCAGTTGTCTAAGAGGCAACAATGGTGCTTGCTTCCCTCTCTGCTGGATTTCAGTCACTTCCCCCACTTCCCACAAGCAAATTGGGCCCTTCTGATGCTATTTCCCGGGTGGGTGGGCTTGTGTACGTTCTAGGACCTTGTGGATCTCTCCAACGAACTCTCCTGTGAGGTTGGGAGTTTCTCCCATTGTCGCCTCAACCCCCATAGGTGTTTTCAGTCGGTATTTTGAGGCTTTATTTCCCTGCACTGGGACTCTGGGTTGCACGGTCTGTCTCCACTGCCACCTTGTGTGCCCGGGTCTGCCAGCCACCACTTTGCCTCGACCCCTCTCCGCCCTGCCACCCAACTCTGCCCCTCCTACCTGTCTGGATGAATGTATCTACTTTAACTCCTTGGTTGTTGGACTTCCATACAGTTCAATTTTCTGTCAGTACTGGTTGTTTTTTATTTTTAAATTTGTTGTTGTCCTTATTTTGGTTGTGGGAGGAGGCACAGTGTGTCTGCCTATGCCTCCATCTTGGCCAGAAGTTCCAATTCTCTTTTACATTGTTTTTGGTTTGAAAATCTTTTTAGCTGACTCCCAAATATCAAATACAGGTAATATGATGAAATATAGGTGGGAAAAACTTCTAGTGAAATGACAGTAGCACCAAATAACCCCTTTCTTTATATAAAACCTCCTTGGGGTAGGACAGTGATCACCTTTAAAAATTTTCCATCTCCCAGCTTCAGCTGCCCCGTCACAGTTCTTCATGGCTCAGGATGGGCTTTCACCTCATCGCACGTCCAGCCTTGAGCATTTGTGATCAGAAATCGGGGCCTCTTCCCAAGGACCAGAGAACTGGTGCTTTCTGACGGGCTTATTCAAAAAATAAATATGGGACTCAGGATGATTCTCAGGTTAATCTAGAAGGATAAACCAGTGGGGATAACCAAGAAAAAATGTTTAAAAGGAGACTTAAAGAGGGTGAATATGTATCAGCTGTTCAAAGATGTTATAACACTACAAGCCTTTGTTACTGTCTCAGAAATAAATTGAAATATATATTAGAATTTAGTGTATGATAAAGGTGGCATTTCCAAACAAGGAGGAGAAGACAACTCATTAAATAAGTAAACAGTTCAGAAGTAAGTAAACTTCTGTGCATGTGCACACCAGCTGCATCCTGGGGAAAGTACTTGCAGCACGTAAAACTGACAAATTTGTGAATAGGTGTGGAATAAAGGTTCTTACAAATCATTAAGAAAAATACGAACATTTGGTGGGAAATGGCCCAAGGACATATTAGCTGTTCACAAAAGAAGTAATATACATCAAGCCCTCAAATGACACCCTTTGGTTCAAAGTCATTTTGTTATAATATTGATAAAATGCCATAGGAACTTAACTCTTGTTTATATCAATTAGCTTATGGTAAAATGCCTTCATTATATGTTACTTCATTTGAAGTTGCAGAAGCTGTCGACATTATGTGAGAAATTACTATATGTTACCAATAAATTTATGAAAACATGTTAAATATTACCAGCAATCAAGGAACTGAATTATGCTAGGCCATCTTCCCGCCTGTCAGAGTGGCAGCAGTGTTGCTGAGCTGTGTGGAGAGGTGGTGAGAGCTCTGGGAGAGGGGACCACCCCCGTGAGGGGCGCAGGAGTGGAGATACCTGCCCATCTAAAGAGACATCAGCAGTGTGCAGCCACAGCTTCGGGTAGTAAGGAGTCACTGGGCAGACACACAAGTACTAATGATAATGATGTTTTAAAAGAACCGTAGGCCATCAAATGAGTAAACTGTGCTTCACGTACACGTACAGTGGAACACATACCTATTAAAAATGGAAGTGGCAGAATCTGCTTCTTCATGTAGAAAGATGCTCCTGCTTAAATGAATTAATAAATTGGACATGAAATACTGTGTGTAAAATTACTGCAATATGCCCTACACACTCATACACTCACACACACAAACTTGCCCAATTTTAACTGACTGGATGGTAGAATTATGGTTTTTAAAAAATACTTCCTTTTTTAACTTAACAGTCTCATTTGATTTTTCTACAAAAGCATATGTTGTTTATGCCATTCTTTTAAGTTTTTTTTTAAGTAATAGGAATTAAAATTGCCCAATTTAAAGAATATTCTTACCAGTCAATCAAGAGCACTTGTTCATCTTACATATGTTGGTTACATCCACGGTCATTCAAAACCACTGATTTTTCCTGGCTGCGTGGCGTTTTTTTTATTCACATTACTTAAATTACATGTGATGTCATTGATGCACACTTTTGAAGCCAAGTCTTCCCTTGCCCACCCCTCTTCTGGGATTTCCACCCTCTCAGTCCCAGCACAGAGTAAATCTTCCTTCAGGCAGGAACCACCCCTGCCCTGCAGCAATTTTTAGCATAATGACCTTTGAATCTCTGCTGTCAGAGCAAGTGTCTCTAGGGCCCAGTGTCAGGGTGCGGGGACTGGGTGCAGGTATTACGGAAAGGCAGCTGTGGCCTATCCAATTTAATCAGCTTTTCTAGATACCCCAAACCTGAAATCAGCGATGGTTCTTATTGCTATCTTTTGAGAAACTCTTTCTGTCTTAACTCAGCTGATACTAGTTCTCACTACAAATGAAATTTCTCAATAGTAGTACTTTTTTCCTGCTCTGTAATATTGAGGTGTTAACAGCTCCCCCTTGAGGCTGTCATAGGAGTTGTAGCTGGTGGCATCTGTGTGGCAGCCAGTGCCCATCCCTGCCCCCACCAGAGGCTGCTTCAGTGTGAAGCTAGGTTTTCTATGACCTTTCAAGAGCCTCTTCGATTTTTTGAAGAGCTTTCTTTTCGCTTGGTTTGATAATTTTGCTCAGTAACTTAGCACAAGGACCAGCTGCATAATTTGTGGGGCCCAGTGCAAAAATGGAAATGCAGGGCACCTTGTTAAAAATTTACTGAGTTCCAAAATTAAACCAAGAATGGGGTGTTCTAAATTCTGGGCCTCGTGTGTCTTCCCAGATGGCTGGTTACAAGGTTACAGAGTCAGTCACCGCTCTTGCCCCTGCGCTCTGCGTCAGGGTTTGCCTGAAGAGGGTGACAGGCAATGTGACATAAAGGGAAGCAGGTTTTAGGTCGGGGAGCCCTGCATTCTGGCCCGAGCCTGGTCTTTCACTTCAGTCCTTGAAGCCTATGGCCCCTCTGAGAGGGGCTGCTGCTGTCTGACCATCCCACGTTCATGACACCAGCTCTTTCCCTTCCGTGTGCAGAAATTCATTGAGTTTGAAGATGCCTTGGAGCAAGAGAAGAAAGAGCTACAAATCCAGGTGGAACACTATGAGTTTCAGACCCGCCAGCTGGAACTGAAGGCCAAAAACTATGCAGATCAGAGTAAGTAGCCAGCCTGAGGGTCGAAATTGCATTGTTTGTTGTTTTCAGACCTGCCCCAGCTGGGCAGGATGTTGAGAGCCTGTGATAAACAGAGTGAGAAAACCCAGTGATAGCCTGATGTTATTTTCACTATGATTCCTTCAATCGTTACATTGCTGTGTATTTCTGTAATCAGCCTCCAATTCGTTGTGGAAATACAGTAAATAATTAAGGCTCCTTTGGTGATGTGGCACTTTTGCACATACTGCAATCTGACCCTAAATCACAAGTCTGTGACCCTCGTGTGGTCCTTCAGGACAAAGTTCCCCAGCTGCCTACTTGCCCTGTGAGGCTCTTCTCTGCACCCCACTGAGGAAAGATTGCTGTTTTGTGACCTAGAAGTTGGGCTTGATGATGCAGCCCCCTGGAGTGACAGTACCTGGGATCTGGTTAAGGTCCCTATAGGAACGCCCTCCTCCTTGCAAGGAGAGGGGAAGAAAGGGGCTTTTGATCATTTTTGGGATAAGAGCTATTCTTTTCAGAAGTCTTTGTTGAAATTGTACTGTCAAAGTTCAAATGATCTGTGTGATTTCAGTTTTCTGTAGTTAGAGGCTTTGATGATGGACACCTAGTTTGCTGCTTTACCTAGTTCCCTTGGATGGTGGGAGCTTTCATTCCCCTGAAAACTTAAGATAAAATGGGAAGAAAAATGGTTGGATGTGTTGGGTCTATCCCTATCCCAAACCAAGACTTAAAGGCCAGTGCCCCACAGGGTGGTGGCAAGTTTTGGGCAACCAGTGGGCCGTTGGCTGCATGTGTGTACAAACACGCCCGTGTTTGCACACTGGAATCGAAGAGAAGGCCCAGCTTAGGCATGCACAGATAAACCCTTTCTGTAACCACACAGACTCCTTAACATTCGCTTTGCTTGGAGTACTTTTCATAGTGAAACCTTTTCAGCTCTTCTTAGGAAAACACATAAGCGCCAAATTACAGATTGAAGTTGTTCACTTGGTCAATGCCAGGAGTGGGAGCCAGAGGAGAGAGGACAAGCCTCTGGGCAGCGGTTTGTACACCTGCTCCAGCAGAGAGGTCAGCAGAGGTCATGGGGCTCTGATCCCTAAGTCCCCTCCAGGGACTCGTGCACAGACAACCAGCCCCTCCCAAGGCTGGAGCAGAGGCCGGGGGTCTTCCTCTAGCAGCCAGTTCTATGTGTGTTACGTGCCAGAGTCTGTAGGCACTTTGAGCTCTTTCAGGGGTGACCAAGCTATTACTCTGCTTTGTGCAAATACCTGTTGCTCCTCAAAGTTTGGTCCTCTTACCAACAGCATCAGCATCACCTGGAGTATTAGAAATGCAGGCTCTGAGGCCCTACCTGTTGGTAGAGAGTGACCTTGGCAGTGTAGCCTCCAAGGACACTGCTGGGAAAGCTGCACCAGGAACCATGGGACAGGAGAGCATAGGGACGGAGTGGGGTGCTTAGTAGTGTCACTGTTAAATCAGTTTACAACAGTAACCAGAAAGTGGGGCAGACAGAGAAGCTTACACATCGAGGACAGGGTGCGTGCTGGGAGGACTGCCACATGAGTCCTGGGCCCACAACTGTCATGTGTCCTATCCCTGGCTCTGCATATCAGCTGTCCCCTCTTGGTGGGACTACAAGGACAGAGTTGCAGTTTGAACAAAGGACCACAGACGGAAGGTTTTCGAGTCCAGTGGCACACTTGCCCTGTTGGTGAGGTGTGGGGGTGTGGTCCCCAGCTGTCGCTGTAGCTTTTCTTCAGAGCAGTCAGGTGGCAGAACACATGCAGGCCAGAGGGGACCATCCTGTGTGTCACAGGGGCTGCCAGCCTGAAGGTAGTATAATCATGACTTGGTTTTTTTAGCCCTTGGCACACCCATGTAAGGGACACTTGTGTGTCTGTCACGTGTCTCAGATGTGGGTATGCTTTGGCTCTTTACCATACCTTAGAGGTTACTCACTTATGAATTCTGCCTTTCTCCACAGCCACTTGCTCACTTCTGGTCTACACTTCACACATCCTGTGAGTTTTGCCTGCATCTTTGAAGCTGCTAGCTAACTTAAGCTTAGGTAGTAATGCTTTGTGTGTTTTACCTGTCCTGTACCTTTTTGTAGCAGAACTGAATAGCTTCAAATAACGCAGCACACATACAATACATACCCCAGGCCAAGTCAGAATCTGCGTTCCAGCATCCCCAGGGCATTCTCTCCTACTGATAACAATCTCCAAGCTTCAGATGCTGCAGTGGTCTGCACCAGGCTTGTCCTGGAACCCTCCACCCTCCATCCAGTAAGCCTAGAGCAGGATGGAATTGTGAGAGCTGGGTTGTATGGTTGACAAACAGCTGTCGTGTTTTCCAGTTTCCCGGTTGGAGGAGCGGGAATCAGAGATGAAGAAGGAGTACAACGCTTTGCACCAGCGACACACAGAGGTAGGTGCCCAGCCATGACCTCCAGCCCACACAGGCCACACTTGGAGCAAAACCACGAGAAAGCAGCCACTGGGGTGGCCGCTGACCTGGGGTTGCCTCCTTGGCCTTTTTTTTTCCTGATGTCCTACTGCCAAGCTGGTAAGCTTTCAGCCTCATGCTGGTCAGGCTCCATTTTGCTGAGCTCTGTCATTATTTCCATCAGAGCACAGCAAGTCGAGAACATTATAAGTTAGGGGTTGCAGACAGGCCTTGGTCAGCAGGCATTACTCACACAGAGGTATCCTTCTCCACAGATGATACAGACCTACGTGGAACACATTGAGAGGTCCAAGATGCAGCAAGTTGGGGGAAACAGCCAGACTGACAGCAGCCTGCCCGGGCGAAGGTAGGCAGGGCCAGAGCCTGCAGAGCTCAGTGGTGCTTTGTCGCAGAGGAGGCCAGAGAGCTGCATCCTCCTGACTTGGGAGAGGGGTGTCTGGTGGGAGTGTGCGGCTTAAGCCAAGAATGCGTGCTGAGGTTTTCCCAAGCGCTAGAGTAGGGGTGAGGGAACGTGGGCAGATCTCTGCCGGCCTGCGTGCAGTCATGAATGCCCAGGGGAAATTGTAGACAGTTGATCCTAATACTTGTAGATTCCGTTTTTGTGAATTCGCCTACTCACTAAAGTTTATTTGTTGTCTCAGAATCAACACTTGCAGTGCTTTTTAAGTCATTTACACACACAGGCAGGGCAGTGAAAAGTTTGAGTCACCCAGTATACATGATGCCCATTAAGGTCAAACAAGGTACCACTTCCTGCTTGTCCCAGCCTCATGAAGAGATGCCCAAAGGATGGAGATGGAGGGTGGTACAGTATTGTGCAAGTCTCATTCAGTGGCCCCAGAACCCAAGAGCTGCACTCCTGCTGCAGGACAGGCAGTGCCAGTGCCAGCAGGTTGAGAAGCCCTGGCTTGTCTGAGCCCAGGAGCTCAGTGCTGGTTTATTAGAGGAGTGGGGAGAAACCTGCAGAGGCCAGGCTCCTTCTGCATCTTCTGTACCCCTGAGTCAGATAAAACCAGACCACAGTCCCCAAGGAACCAGATTGTCAAAGATCTCCAGTGTGTTGCCAGCTTCAGGGAGTTGGCCCATGAGCGACCAGAGTTATTGACCTAGGCTGGGAGGTTGGTACCAGTGTTCTACATCTCCATCAGGGGAGATGATGGACTGAGGTGGGCATCCCAGGCCCCACAGATTACACTCAGCCATTGGCCCATTTCTAGCTGTGGCCTCGCGTTCCTGCAGGCAAAGGCTTACAGCTTCTAGTCAGGTCACATGTAGGCCTTGTTGGCTACAGAAGTTTTTTTTGTCCTACATCCTTACGGGGCTATATCTATAAACAACTAGACTCAGATCCTTCCTCGTGGGCATCCTCAGTTATTCTGTGGGTCACTGTGGGCAAAGCTATTGTGTCCCTGTACTGGAGTCTTCAAATGTGAAAACAGAAATGCATACTTTGGGACTTCCAGTCAAGATGGCGGCATAGGCAGACATGGCTCACCTCTTTGCACAACTGCAACAAAATTACAACTAAAATACAGAACAACCATTCCTCAGAACTGATAGAAATCAAGTTGAATGAAGGTCTGACAATGGAATTAAAGAAACCATATCCATCCAGACTGGTGGGAGGGGTGCAGGCATGGAACAGGCTAGTCCCGCATCCACGTGTGGTGACTAAAAAATTGGGAGGGGTATCTTGGGAGCGAGTGGTCTCAGCCCCACACCAGGCCCCCAGCCCACAGTTCCAGTGCCAGGAAGATAAGTCCCCACAACCTCTGACTGCAAAAACCAGTGGGAATTGATCGGTGGAAGAAAGTGCTGGAGTCCCAAGCAGTTCTTAAAGAACCCACACATGGACTCATCTACTCAGACTCCCTTCCTCTGGGCTTCAGTGCTGGGAAGGAAGCTTGAAGGGCAACAGTGGTGTGCAGGGGGAGGCTGAAGTGTCTGGCATGAAGGCGAGCAGAGGCCATTGTCCCTTTTCTGGGCCCTCCCCCCTCAGAGTCTACAGACTGATGCCATATCTAAGACTCCATCAACTGACTAACACTGTTTGACCTGCCTTGGAGATCTCCAGAGACTCATCCCACCCAATATATGGGCCCACCCAAGCTGCTTTTCCATATGAATGGGTGGTCAGGACTTATGCTTCACAACTTCCTAAATCCTCTCAAACAAGAAACAGCTTACCTCAGTGAGCCTCAGGCCTGGAATTAGCAGCCTAGATAGACTCACAGCCTGGCTTTGCCTGGAAATCTCCAAGCCCAGCACAAGTAACAACCATCTCAGATTGCTTTACAACTCAGGCAGAGTGCCCTGGGAAAAATACAAGTGGGGGCTGATCTTGCCCTACAGCACCCGGGAAACCCCAGGACCAGTGCACCCAGTGGACAGCAACAGACCCTGTCAGAACACCACATTCCTGCTCCTGCACAGCTGATTCTCCACTGAGGGCAGAGGTTGGTGGTCAGGGGTCACAGCCAGTCCTTGCAGCTGACTGGCCTGGGTAAATCCCTCCCATTGGTCTGCCAACAACAGTCAAGGTTCAACTACAAGAGGAGGGTGTACTCAGCCCACACAAAGGGTGCACCTTGAGTACCCAGCTTCAGTGATGGAAGGCTGTGTCACTGGACCCTACAGGACACCTACTACATTAGACCACACTAGCAAGACATGAGTCAAAACAGCTGTACCTAATACATAGAAACAAACCCAGGGAGGCTGCCAATATGAGGAGACAAAGAAACATGGCCCAAATGAAAGAACTGATCAAAACTCCAGCAAAGTAACTAAACAAAATGGAGATAAGCAATCTATCAGATGCAGTTCCAAACACTGGTTATAAGGATGCTCAAGGAACTCAGTGAGGACCTCAGCAGCATAAAAAAGATCCAGTCAGAAATGAAGGATTCACTAATTGAGGTAAAGAACAATTTACAGTGAAACAACAGTAGAGTAGGTGAAGCCAAGAATCAAATCAATGATTTTGAACACAAGGAAGCAAAAAACAATCAGAACAAGGAGAAAAGAGAATCCAAAGAAATGAGGATGGTGTAAGCAGTCTGTGGGACAACTTTAAGCAGTACAACACTCTCTTCTTAAGGGTGCCAGAAGAAGAGAGAGAGCAAGAAATTGGAAATCTGTTTGAAAAAAAAGAATGAAAGAAAACTTCCCTAATTTGGTGAAGGAAATAGACATGCAAGTCCAGGAAGCACAGAGAGTCCCAAACAAGATGGGTGCAAAGAGGCCCACTCCAAGACACATGATAATTTAAATGCCAAAGGTTAAAGATAAAGAGATGGGAAGTGGGTGTAGGAGAATGGGTAAGAGGTGAGGGGATTAAGAAGTACAAATAGGTAGTTACAGAATAGCCATGGGGATGTAAAGCCCAGCATAGGAAAGGGAGTAGCCAAAGGACTTATATGCATGACCTACGGACATGAACAAGTGTAGGGGGAATGCCTGAGGGAATGCGGTGCTGGGTGGAAGGGAACAAAGGGGGAAAAATCAGGACAACTGTAATGACGTAATCAGTAACATGTAACTTAAAAAAGAGAAAATAGGAATACGTACTGTGTACACAAAGGCTCAGCAGGGCCCAGGAAGGGGGACGACAAGGGAGGAACAGCAGCTTGCAGCTGTCTGTGAGGAGGAGGGTCTGTAGCTGCTATGGGCGTTCCTGCTGCAAATGCTCCTGCCCTAGAGAAGGGTATGGGATCTGCTCCCTAGCCAGCCTCAAGGCCCTGTGAGAATTGAGGGGTGTGGATCAAAGACTGTTAAACTGTAGAACTCTGCAGGAATTATTCCTGCATCAGGTATGTGTGAAAGTGGGGAATACAGATCTCCAAGCCACCATTTCATGGCTTTGGACATTTTCTTCTGAACACCCTGGGAAATCCTCACTCTTGGTACTCATAAGTTGGTGAGGGAATTTGGAAAACACTGCATTGGAATGCCATCCTGGAATCAGGGTAGCATTGTTGTTTGGGGGGAAGTTGGGCAGTGCAGTCTGAGATGGGGCATCCCCGGTGAGTTCGGGCACTGAGCTAGTTCCTGAGCTGCAGCATTCTAAAGCCCTGAGGCCGTTTCCCCACCAGCTTTCTTCAAGGCAGGAGCCCCTCAAAGGTCATGCAGTATTGGGCTCAGGGAGAGGGGTGCAGTTTTCCTGGGAGCCAAGGAGGTGTGACCTCAACTCAGGGCTTAGAGGCCATGAGTATTCAGGGTCCTAAGTCACAGTGGTCAACACTCGGGGCCGCAGGGTTGCTACAGAAAGAGATGTCCTCAGAACCTTAGGATGTTGTAGGCTCAGCCAAAAGCAGAAGCTGCCCATAACTCCATGGCTGGGTCCTGAGGGTCCCAGTCTTCATCAGGGGCTGAATCCAACCTCCGATTCCTCCTCTGCATGGAAGAGGCGCCGTGACTGCAGGATGGGCTGTGCTTTCTGTGAAAGTCCCCACGTGTGCTGGAGGCAGGACCATGTCTGGGAACGTGCCATCAGTGTGCGTCATGTGGCAGAGTTTGGACGAGTGCATCATTGGCTCTTCCAGTGTCCTTGCTTCTCAGAGTTACACTTCAGCCCCCGTGGCAGGCAGGCCTGCGGGAAGTTAGCATCCTTTTTTCCCAGGGAAGCCCCTGTCCCCGTGGCAGGTACTCTCTTTGTGGACATGACTCCTGAACCTGCATGAGGTGGTTTGCAGGTCCCCTCTGAGGCTCCTCAGCAGCTCTTGAAGACTCTGTGTTGGACCTCCTCCTCCCCAGGGAATTAGAACAGGCTGGTTGTAAGAAACCCGCCAGCCTGTTTCATGAGGGATGGGTCTGTGGGTCTTTTCTCTCCTTGCCAGCAAGTCCAGATCCTGCTTCCCACCCATAGCCATTTGTAGCCTCAGGTGAGCAGGGCCTTTGGAGCCCAGAGTAGAGAGCAATGCCTGTGGTGGGGTGGTGCCAAGAGGGGCTTTCTCCACACCAAGCCGTGGCCCACAGGAGCTCCTTCACTTGTAAAGCAAACCCCCTGGCTGTCCAGGAGAGGCTGGGGCTCTGGTCCAGATTTCTGCAAGCCTTGCCTCCCAGTCTGACCCTGCCGGAAAGGGCTGCCTGGGGCCCAGGTGTGCGCACTGTGTCAGGTGGTGCCATCATCTCCAGGCCCTCAGTGCTCTCTGTTCATAGACTTTCCCGATCCAGAGTTGCCACCTTGTCAGAGAGATGCCTGCTAGAGGAAGAGGTGCCTGAGGCTGCCAGCCACAATCCTCATGAAGGAGGTCTGCAGCTGAAAGAGGAGCATGCTCCTGTGGGGTAGTGGCTGGAACAGCACTTGTCTGGGAAGCAGGGCACTGGAAATAGGGGTAGGGTGCAGTGTATTTGGGCACCCTCACTGCCTGGCCAGCCAGCTGGAGGCATTTAGCTTCGTCAGCGGCCCACGGTTGGCTGTGCCGTGGTTGCTGCAGCAGCTGTCGGGGCTCTGGCCTTTCCTGCAGCCACTCCTCCAGGGCCCAGACACTTGCTGGGAGCGAGATGTTCTGAGGGCTAGTGCCCCTGGACCGGTTTCCAGGTGAACAGACGTGGATGGCCACCACTGCCTCTCGTTTTCACAAGGAACACTCACGGACGTAGAGAAAGCATGAGCTTTCTATCACTGTGCTGATCACTGGCCTTTGTGGGTCTCACGAAGTCAGACATTCCTTTGTGACCTGTGCTGCCACATAGTGGGCTAAGGGGGAGGCCCTGCTTGTCTTCCTGGACCACTCTGCCCTGGGGTTCAGCCTCTCCTGCCACAACTCGGGATCTTTGGGGGACACATGTATGTCTGCCCAGGTTCTTCACTCATGGAGGGACTTTCTAACCCCCTCCATGAGGGCCCACCCTTAGTGCTGGGGAGACTCTGGCTGCCGCTGACCTGGACAGGTGTTTTCCTTCACTCCTGGCTTGGTTTCTGGAACTGCGTGTCGTTAGAGTAAAAATCGCTGTGTGCTTGAAACGCTCGGTTCGGTTCATGAACACGTGTGGCTGTGCCCTCCATCCCCGCTTGCCCATGTGTACATGTGTGGTGAGCCACCTGGAGAGCACACTTGCCCACCGCCCTGTGCTGAGTACACGTGTGACCTGCTGACCTGCTGCGCAGGCCTTGTTTGGGACCTTCCATCCAAGCTGAGAGGGTCACGTGTCTGTGTGTCGTGCGTCTGTCATGGGTAGATGTTTGCATGATTCAGCATCTGTCTCAAGTGTGGAGTCGGGTGCCTTCCTGGGTCGTTGCATATGTATTCTCTGTGTGAGCAGATGCGCTTCTGGGTGTGCTGTCTAATGCTGTCTTCTTGTCTTGCTCTCTGTGCTGTCACTGCTGTCCGCTGGCCCTGTGTATGTCGCTGTCCACAGTCCTCGTCAGTCATGGAGGAAAAGGTAAAGCCTGCGCAGCGTTTGCACTGTCATTCAAGGTGCTTATGGGCCTTTGGGGTCAGGAAGGTTAGAACTCTAGTGGTTCGTAATTATAAGCACAGCAGGTTTCTGAATCCACTGGACACATTTCCTGCAGCATTGTTACAGACCACAGGCTCCTGACAGGGCATTTTCAGGGCCACACCACTGAGGCAGCAGGCTGGCCCAAGTTCCCCAAGACAGCCCTGGAATATATGCTGGTACAGGGACTCCACTCAGCAAATGTCCACCCACCCACAGATGGGACTGTGCAGCCAAAGCTCGGGGCTGGCACTGCCATAGTGGCGGTGGGTGGCAGGGGAGACCTTGTGCTGTGGTGTCGGACAGCCTAGCTTAGTCACTTAGAGCCCTGGACCCAGAACCAGCGGCATGACCGTGACTCCACAGGCAGCATGACCTCTGCAGATAGTGTGACCCCCTTGGGCTGCAACCTCTGAAGGGGACGAGCATAGGTATCCCCTGAGGGAGCTGCAGGGACGTAATGAGAGGATGCACTGGCCAAGCTTCAGGCGGAGCTCCGGGCCGTCAGTCAGCAATGCCCAGCAAGTGTAAATGGGGCCCAGAGAATGGGCCCATCTGCGATTCTGTGGGGAACAACAAAGAGATGGTGAGACAGAATTCCTGGTGATGGTTTCTGTTGGGGAACAGGGGCCTGCCTCTTTCCAGGTGTGGTGTGTGTCTGCGCACAGAGCTGTGGGAGCGGGGTATGGACAAGTGTCCCCTGGCCTTTGAGAATGCCACACTCTGCCCCTGCCATTATCCTGTAGCATCTGGTGACAGCTAGGATTGAACTTGTCTGGGAACAAGGGACCCATTGTGTACATTTCACCCAAGGTCAGAGCTGGCCTGGAGAGGAGCTCCCCATTCCAGTACTAGGAGCCCCAAAGAGGAAAAGTAAGCAAAGGACAGGCTAAGAGCCCCAAGGGAGTCGGTGGAGGTTGCAGCCTGTCCTCACCTGGCCCCCCTTTCTCCAGGGACCTGCTGAGCATGCGGCGGAGGCTGCCCTCCTAGATGCCTCAGTCCTTGTGGGCTGAGTTGAGTCAGAGCCCGAGTGAGCTCTGAGCCTCAGGCCACTGACATCTTGATGAATCTGCAGACTGAGTTTCTTCAACTTTAAATTGGCATGTCTGAGAAAGCGTCCTCTGTCACAGGTGATGAGGGCTATGTGAGGCACTTCCTGAGAGGCCTCAGCCCTGAGCGTGCCCCTCTGCCTGGCTCCCTCAGGCATCAGTAGCCCCAGCCCTGTGGGAGCCCACTGGTCGTCTGCTTCTGTCCCTGCCACAGACTAGCTCCTCTGATGGGTCAGCCAGGTGCCCATGGGTTCAGGGACCCTGCTCTGTGGGAGGTAGCAGCTTCCTGAATGGGACAGAGGAGCTGGCTACATAGGGGCTAAAGCTGGACTTGATTAACAGGTTTTGTGTTTTATCCTGTGTGGGGGCCCCAGCTAGAGAGACCCCCTCCCCAAGCTGGACTTCTGAGGCCGTCTGCCCAGCCACAGTCAGTTCTGGTTAGCAGGGGTTGCTGTGCTCCCCCTCTTCATCACCTGCATCCACCCAGCAGCACAAGGAAACCTGTTATCTCTCTCCAGAATATTCTTGCCTCGGAACCCCTGAAGAGGCCCACAGCACCCTTCCACCTCCCTCTCTGGCGCTGAGCTCTGAGCATGACAGGCTGAGGTGTGAGGGGCTGTAATGTTTGGCCAGAACAGTTCCGAGCAGCATGGGCCCTGGAGACGATGGTCTCCGAGGTGCAGTGTGTCTGCTCTGTGGGGGGGTAGGAGCTGGCCTTGTCTCCTCCGCCCAGTGCCCGATTCGCCCTCACTGGCACTAAGGTCCACGAGTGTCTTCTCAGGGGTGAGCCCAAGTCTAGGCTACCAGACAGTCCCAGTCTCCTAGCACAGCTTTGAAAGAACCCCTCTCTGGTGTCGATGCTGCATGACAATGGGAACAGCGTGCAGGGCCAGAGAAGGGGCTGTAGAGGGGTAACCCCCAACACAAGGGCAGGGCCCTCTCGCTCTATACTCTGTTCAAACATTTTTTTCAGTGAGGTCCCATGAGAAAAACAATAAAGGAGTGGGGATGGGGGCTGAGAGGGGCAGAGGCAAGTAACAGAACACAAGCAGCTGCCTGGCTCCACGTAGTAGCAGCCGTCACTTGTCTCTCTCACTTGTCTCTCGGCCGGCCAGTCAGCGCTGGCCCCTCCCCCGTACTGCTTGCAAGGTGTCTCAGCTTACACAGCAGGTGTCTGTTTAAAAATCAAAACGAGAAATGATACATCACAACATAGCGGACAGGGAAGTGTTATATAGGGTTATAGTGAAGCAGAGACTCCCCTGAATGTGCGTGCGGATACCTTTGATCAAAGAGTGGCTGTAGATAGGAGGGGAGGGCAGGGGAGGGGAGGTTGCCACATGTGATAGGCTTCCCAGAAGACCACACCCTCACAGCAGCTGACCTCTCCCCTGAGCCAGGCAAGGGATGTCGCGCAGAACACTGCTGTCCGCAAAATAGGCATCTGCATGTGCAAAGTGTTCAGTTCTTTCATGAGCCACCGTCTGACCCTCCGCTTCCTGTCCTCTTCCTCACGTTCCAGCAGGAAGGAGCGCCCCACCTCTCTGAATGTCTTCCCCCTGACCGACAGCATGGTACGTGCACAGATGGGGGGCAAGCTCGTGCCTTCGGGGGACCACTGGCACCTGAGTGACCTCGGCCAGCTGCAATTCAGCTCCACCTACCAGGTTTTGTAGCCATGCCGTGGAGTGAGGGTCTTCTCCCTGTCGCCCCATGTCCATTCAGGAAGCCCAGCCTTTGCATACAACCCTTTGCAGCTTTTCCTGGGTTAGTGGGACCCCTCCCTGAGGTGCAGCAACAGTGGGGACACTGGACCAGCTCAGGAGGGCGTGGTCTCGCACTGGCACCTATCAGTCCAGGCTACCCCCCCCCCTGCAGTTAGGGTGTGCCCATTTAGGACTGAGCTTAGCGACTGTCCCCCAAATAAACCCCAAAGTACCAGTCTCGCGGCCAGACCGGGTGCTGGCCCAGAGTGTTCTGTGCTTCTGGTGTCTGAGGTTTGCTCAGCAACCAGGAGAGTCAGGCCAGGAGGCAGCTTCTCTTCTCTGGGCTGTTCTCACTCTCCTGTACATGCTAATGGCTTCTGGATCTCCAAGTTTGAGAAGGTGACATCCTGGGTGTACACCTGGAATGGGGAGGCTCTGGGAAAGCTGAGGGCAGGAACTTTACCTGGTCACTTGCAGCCAGTTTTGGTCTATGAGCTCAGCTTGTCTGGCGGAGGCAGACTGTGGCAGGACAGGAGACTGACCCCTTGCCAGGTAAGGATACCACCCTCAGGGGTGGAGGAGGTGACCCTGGGACTGGTGGATTTCCTCTAGAGGCTATTGGAAGACGCCTGCAGGAGGCAGAGGGCCTTGGCATTTGGGTGGGGTTGGGCTGCGGACATGGGGCCCAGGTGTCCTGGAAATTTCCTTTCTGCTGTAGCTCCTTGCTGACTGTGCTCTGCCTCTCAGGGTCTGGCTTGCCTGCAGGAGGTAGCTGCAAACTGTGACTCCAGTGGCTTCGGCCTTTATTCCAGGGAGTGAGCATGTCTCTGTGACATTTGACCCAGGCACTCACCTGGCGGTTACAGGCTGTCCTGCCAGTGGGTGGGGGCTGGGCAGAAGGGCATGGGCCTGTGGAGTCCCAGCTACCCCCACCATTCAGGACAGGCTTGTCCATTTAAGCTGGCTGCTCACACTCACTCTCTCTTGAACAAAAACTCAGTCTGTAGCCGGGGCTTTGCTGGAAGCTCTGGAAGAAGCCACATGAGCCTCAGAAAGCCTTCAGGGGTCCCACTTGCTTGTGCTGGGCCCCTGGACTGTCGTCTGTCCCACTTGTGTCTGAGCTGGCTTTTCCTAGGATATCTTCTCTCTCACTGTGTTGTCTGACGCAGTCTTTCTCTTAATGAATTGCAGTGTTTTATGTTTTAGTTCTTAAGTGTGTTTGATTTGATTTTCTTTTTTTAAACAATTATTTAAGTTCTTTTAACTTCATGCTCTAGGTTTTAAGGTTTTTCTAATTTGTTAATTTTTTTATTGTTTTTGTTTTGTTTTTTTGTTTTTATGTACTGTATTTTCAGTGTTTTAACCAAACAGTTGTGGCTACTCTCATGGTGAGGAAAGACCGCTAAGAGTTTGGGTTCTTTGCATTTGGAGGTCACTGCTACACGTTGATGTTTAGGAGGTTGAGAGGTTTGCCTTTAGGTAAGTGGTGGCCAGGGGGAGTGTCCGTGGGTAAGTGGTGGACCATAGGGTAATGGAGAGCTAAGAGAGCTTGGGGGTGTCCCGGTTATGTCTCAGAATTTCCTGCAGAGATTACCAGGGTCAGGGACACCCATGGAAAATCCACAGACACAAGCTTAAGGGTCAGAGAGAGGCTGGGAAATGGGGCTGATGAGGAACAGAAGGTGTAGTTCCCTGAGAGGGGCCCTGCACCTCACCTCCCCCGGTCTGCCGGGAATTCCCGTGCGTACGGTCTCCTGTACTCTTGTCTCCTTAAGTGCTGGCGTGGGACCAGGTGGCAGCAGCGTGCCCCCTCCTGCAGGACACCGAGCGGCCTCTGGTGTTCAGAGTGACAGGGCACTTGGGGAGCCGTCACAGAGGCTTTCAGTGTGTGCTGGTGCTGAGGAAAGGAAAGGCTTTTTCCTTCTCAGTTTGGCCCTGAGTGGAGGGACCCACACCTGAACTGAAATGCTTAGACAGAGGCACTTCTAGGGAGTGGACAGGCTCTCAAGCAGAGTTTCTCTCCTCTGCGTGGCGGCAGTCTGGGCTGTGGGGCTGGCCTGTGCTCTGTGGGGTGTCGAGTGACACCCTTACACTTTCTACTACATGCCAAGAACACTTACACTCCCAGGTGTGACAAGCACAAGTATCTCCAGACATCACAGGTGTCACCTGGGGACACAGCTTCCCAGGTCAAGAACCCCTCCCTAGAAGAGGGCATGCAGTTGTGAGATGCCTGCCAGAGAAGTCAGGAGCCTGTTAGAGGAAGCCAGAACTCACTCACTCTCCCGGAGAGAGAGGCAGCGTCCTGCCCTGGGCCTGGCTGTGACCCGCTGATCAGGAAACGAGGTCTCAGAAGTCTCCCAACCAGTTCTGGCCCCTGATTCCCTAGAGGTCAGCCCTTCCGGTTACAGGTGGGTAGAGGTTGGTTCCAGCATTCATCCAGCTTTATGGAGAGGGTGGAACACCCCCCTCATCAGCCCCTCCCCTGTTAGACATTTCCCTGGAAGTGTGCCCTCTGGGGAATCCATGTGACATGGCACTGCAGTGTGACTGGTATGTGCATCTTGAGCCACCTCTTAGTGGAACCCCCACCCCAGGGGCTTCAGCCCCTCCTGAGACTGCCCCTTCTCAGCACCACGAAAGGGGACAGGCACCGAGGGGAACTGCTGCCCACAGGCTGTGGAGAGGCTCTGAGGCCCCTGCTCAGGGTGACTCGGTTATCAATATTAGTTAACAGAGGAGTGGGAGCTATTTTTCTTGCGACTGTCCAGCAGTTCCTTCAGGAAAGACTGCAGGAGAAGAAGGTGTTTGTTTCACGTCCCGGACTTAGTCAAGCAGCACGTGTTCTCTCCACGAAATTCTCCAGGTTCACTGTTGATTGCAGTTTTTAATAATCTGGTTTTTTTCACTCCTAGAATATTTTGAGCATGTCCCATTCTGCAGAAGTGGAATTTCAGCTTGTTTGTATTTAAGTAGATATGTAGAGTAGACTTTGGTCTGGCCGAGCTGTGGAGGTTAAGCATTGCTTGTCCCCTGGTATCTCTGTTTGGGAAGCCACGATGGGCAGAACCAGAGGTGTGCGCCCCTTCAGAGCTCCCAGCTGGCCAGGGTGGGGAGCAGGGCCCGGGGGTGGGTGGGAGAGCCAGCCAGTGCCGAGCAACAGAGTGGTAACAGGATCAGAGGGCCTTCTCCCTGGCCCCGTTGTTAGAGCCCTCTACTCACCCTGGACTGCAGCCTGTTTCTGACCACCCCCACCGCTGACTGCAAAGGGTTGCCTGCCATGTATCTGCAGCTCCATGTCCATCACACAGCGTCATCGAGGAGCGTGCAAGCTGAAAGCCCCATCTAAGCCATTTAAATAAGGTGGCAGCTGCCTCTGGAAAGCCGGAGGCAGTGGCTAGATGAGCCAAGTGATGAGGCCATGAGGAATCAGCCCAGCTGGGGAGCAGGGGTCCACCTGTCCCTTCCAGTGTGGATGCTGTTTTATTATGGTCAAGTGGCAAAGAAGCCAAGCGAGGGGCCCTCATCCAGAGCCCCAGGGGGCCATGACCCACACAACAAGCTTCCCCCTCCCTGTGTTTGGCCCTAGTGTCCACATGATGAGATGTCCGAGTCAGGCCAGTCCTCAGCAGCTGCCACACCCAGCACCACAGGCACCAAGTCCAACACACCCACGTCCTCTGTGCCCTCGGCTGCAGTCACACCCCTCAACGAGAGCCTGCAGCCCCTGGGGGACTATGGCGCCAGCACCAAGAACAGCAAGCGGGCCCGGGAAAAGCGCAACAGCCGCAACATGGAGGTTCAGGTCACGCAGGAGATGCGGAACGTCAGCATAGGTACTGCGGCCCTCAGGCGCTCCCTGGCTGGGCTGGGCAGGGGGGTGGGCAGCACCCATCCACTTGCTACCTGCTCTTTTGCTCTCCCTACCCTCTCATCCAGGGAGATTTCTCTCCCTCCCATGGATTATAATTTTGGAACATGTAGCACCCCGCATGGACTGCCTTCATAACCACCACACACTGGGCACTCGACACCATAGATGTTTATTCTCTCAGTTCTGGAAGCCAGAAGTTGGAGACCAGGGTATCAGCAGGGCTGGTTTCTCCTGAGGCTTCTCTCCGTGGGATGTAGACACCGCCTCCTCCCTGTGTCCATGCACGGCCACCCGGCGTGTGTCTATGTCCTAACCCCCTCTTTTCATGAGAACAGAGTCAGATTTGATCAGGGCCCACCCATGTGGCCCATTTACCTCGATTGTCTCTTTAAAGCCCCTCTCTTCAATATAGTCACGTTCTGAGGTCCGAGGGCTAGGGCTTCAACATGTGAATTTGGGGGATGTAACTCAGTGTCTAAAAGTGGACCACCATCATCCAGAGAAAAGGGAGGGGAAAAATTAGGGCATGTGTCCTGTTCAGATGAGATCATGAGAAGGGGGTGGTTTGGGGGGACACCAGCCTTGGAAAACCCCCTTTTTAAGACTATTTATTTATTTATTTATTTTTACTTAGAGAAAAGGGAAGGGAGGGAGTAAGAGAGGGAGTGAAACATCGATGTGTGAGAGAAATATTGATCAGCTACCTCTCACATGGCTCCAACTGGGGACCTGGCCTGCAGCTAAAGTATGTGCCCAGACTGGGAATTGAATTGGCAACCTTTTGGTTCAAAGGCTGGCACTCAGTCCACTGAGCCACACCTGCCAGGGCAGAAAAACCCTTTCTTGATAGTCTCTACCTGGCAGTAGTCTGCAGGGGTCTCTAGACATTGGGTGAGAGGACAACCATGAGTAATGGGTGCCCTGCTGGGCACCCTCCTGACCTCAGTCCTATCTGTCCCCCAGGCATGGGCAGCAGTGATGAGTGGTCTGATGTTCAAGACATTATTGACTCCACCCCAGAACTGGACATGGGTCGAGAGCCCCGCCTAGACCGCACTGGCAACAGGTACTCACTGGGCCCGGGGCGCAGGTCCTGGTGAGCCAGCGTTCACCTCAGGAGTGTGTGCCTTCAGTGAGGGTGCCCTGGCAGCCTCTCACAGTGGGACGGTATCTGGGGCACGAGCCCACTGCCTCCCCCCTGTGCCTGCACCGCACCGGCATTGCGTGCCTGCGTAGGGTGTTGGAGAGTCTTTGTACTTGGCCTGTAGATGTTGCCCACTCACTCTGCCATTCCCTGCTGCGTGTCCTTACAGCCCAACCCAGGGGATCGTCAACAAGGCTTTTGGCATCAACACTGACTCCCTGTATCACGAGCTGTCGACTGCAGGGTCCGAGGTCATCGGGGACGTGGATGAAGGGGCTGACCTGCTAGGTAAACCTGAGCTTTCTTGTGACCCTAAGGCCCTGGGGCTGTTGGTTTTGTCTGTAATAAAAGCAAAGTCCTGTGAGCTGTGAGCTAGGGACTTCTTTTTTCGTTTTGACATGTAATTCACACACCATAGAACTCAGAGTTGTGCCACTATGTAGTTTAGACAGGCATTCACCCAGAAAGAAACCCATGCCAGTTGGCACTCAGGCTGAAACATCACCCCGCCCCACCCCTGCCCCCAACGCAGTCCACTTTCTAGGAATGTATTGGGGTGGCTCTTGCCAGCTCCTCTACTCTGAAAGGAAAATGCCCAGACAGGCTCAGTGCCCCTCCATGCCCTCAGCACCTCCGGTCTCCCCCAGAGCTCCCTGCCTCTGGGCCCGATGTGAGTGCAGGGTGGGTGGCTCAACACAGACTTGCTTGTGGTCGTCCCTTCCGTCCTGGGATGGTGGGCAGGTGTGCAGAGCACCTGCGTCTGCCAGGCAGCTGCTGGTGGCCAAGAACTGCTCACATGGCTTCTAGTTCAGGCTGGGGCCTCCGGTGCGGCAGGCAGGAAGTCAGAAGTGTCACCTCAGGAGACTCTCAGTGGGGCTCAAACCTCCTGCCCCGACCATGTGTCTATGTGTCCCTCCACCCCAACCGCTGAAGACCCCTAACCCCCACTATCTGTCCAGAGCCTGAGTCTTGAGAAGCAGCCTTGTCCCCAAATCCATGCTGTCAGAACAGCTCCAGGACCTCAGGGACTGCAACTCAGTGCTTCCTCCCCACTTAACCCCCTGGTGAGGCGGGCTTCGGGGGCAGAGTATGTCTGTTTCCGGGGAACCGTGGTTCTCTTGGTCCTCTCCCCACACCCGGTTCCACCGAAACGGCTCACAGGGGAAGGGTTCTCTGTCCTTGTCACTTGAGAGGGAGCAGCATCTGGTGCTGCAACCATCAGGCGCTCCCTCAACTGTGCACGTGGCAAGTTGGGGTGGAAATTACTTTACTTCCAGAATCTTTGAGGGCTGCCTCTGACCTTAGGGTCTGTATTTTGTTTTCTGCCCAAAAAGACAGAGCTGTCTCACACTGAAGAGTTTTATTGCTAGTCCTTCTGTGGATGTCACTTCACTGATGAACATTGACGTTCCAAAATGCGACTGGGCTCCCATGCTCAGCACTTCCTTGTGGTCAGTGCTGTCCCCAGTGGTGCAGGCCCCTCCCAGCTGCAGCCGTTGCCAGGGCTGGGCCCGCAGGGAGGGCTCCCGTCGATCCTTTCAGTCTAGCAGTTGTCTCGTCCTTTGCCCTGGGCGGTAGCCTCTTGGTTGCTTTCATGGGTTGGTGGACTTGGGATAGGGGTGCCTGCCGCGAGCAAAGCGTCTGGGATGTCAGCACCAGCACCACCTTATGCCTGAAGTGGGAGTTTTTTCAGCCAATTTTTAAAGTTTGGTGAATTGCACACAAGACTGGCCGTCTTGCATGTTTCTGAGTGTATAGTCCAGTGCTGTACACGACATTCACACCCGGTGGTGAAAGACTGAACAGAGAAAGGTCTTTTTGTCTAAGATCAGGACAATATGCCTACTTTTGGCAGTATACATTTTAATGGAATCTTTTTCGTAAGCATTGTAAAAAAAATTACATTTAAAATATACAGAAACTTTACATTCAGAAAAATCTAATTGGGGTGGTCACTTTTATATTTTGACATTCTTATTCTACATAATTCAGATAATGTGGTCCCTATTATGTTTTAGGCATTTTTTAATTTTATAAAAATGATACATGCATATTATAATATTCAAATAATATCAGAAATTGCCAAGAAGGGAGTAAGAACCAGAGCTCTGCCCCCGCCCCACTCCCCCCGCCACTGTGTGTTTTCCTGTCTTGGTGATGCCTTCCAGGTGTCGTGGGCCACATGGGGCACGATTGTCAGCGCACATCTGTGCTTTTCTCTGTGGGTGGCGTTACCATTTCCCTGACCCCTAATCTACACAGTTTAACTTTGTTTCCTTTGTATGACTGTAAGTTATCTAATCAGTTCTCTCTTGATTCTGATTTTTGCTGATCAAACACTGCTTTTATGGAAATCTGTGGGTATGCCTCTTTGCCCGCATCTCTGATGATTTCTTTAGGACACATTTCTAGGCACGGGAACCCCAAGGTGAACAGTGCGGACTCCTGAGGACTGTCTACATGTTGCTTCCCTAGGTGCTGCCTCCCTTGGGTTTGCACTCATACCAGCAGGGGCGGGGCCTAGCTATTACTTCTGGCAGGTGTACTCGTGTGGGAAGGCCGCCTGTCAGCAGAGCTAGAAGGCACAGTGGTCAAGGTAGTTACGTAGTCACACACACTGAGTCCCTGGCCACACCTTTCTGCCCCGGCCAACCTTGGAGGCTACACCCCTACTATACCCCTACAGGCCTGGTGAGTTCATCCTGGGAGGGGCCTCTCTGGTGAGAGGGTATTGTGCGTGCCTAGAACTGACACAGCAGATCGTGGTGTGCTCTTCAGCTTTCGGGAATTTTTTAAAAAGATTTTATCTATTTATTTTTAGAGAGAGGGAATGAGAGGGAGGGAAACATTGGCCTGTAACCCAGGCATGCGCCCTGACTGGGAATCAAACCCTCAGCCTTTTGGTTTACAGGCCGGCACTCAGTCCACTGAGCCACACCAGCCAGGGTGAGCTTTTGAGAATTTGATAAATACATGAAAGCCTCCACCCTAGAAAAGCACACAGGCAAGTGATATTTGCATCTCTGTGTCAGGGTCCGTGGGCCCAGCGAGGCATTTCTGCTGCCGCCAGAGGAGCACTGGAAGAGGGCGGAGGCTATTGCTGGCCAGCTGGGGCGGGAAAGGGAATATAGGGAGGGGTGGAGCGGGAGCCCACCGCACCCGCACCTGTCTCTAGAGTAACGCCAGCCTTTTACGTTCATGGCTGCTGTTAATCCATGGCACTGCTTGTGTCCCCATTTCATAGATGAAGAAACTGAGGTTGGTGAGGGTGAGATAAAGTGGCAGGGCCACAGTCAAACCCAGGTCTGACCCAGAGTGGCAGCCCTGACTTTGACCACCCGCTACACTTTCCTTTTAAAGAGCTTGGTTGAGATGGAGTTTCACACCACAGAATTCTCCCATTTAAAGTGTACATTATGGCTGTGAGCATATTCAGAGACGCACGGTCATTAGTACGTAACTAGAACATTTGGCCTCCTGAAGAGAGATCTGTGCGTGTTAGCAGCCGCTCCCTCCCCTCCCCAGTGCACAGCACTCATTCTTCTACTCCCCGTCTATACTTTTGCCAATTTTTGATGTTTCCTATCAGCCGGCCTTTCCTGTCGGGCTGGGTTCATTGAGCATAAATGCCTTCGAGGTCCATCCAGGCTACAGCAGACTCCAGAATTTCATTCCTGTTTATGGCTGAATAATGGTCAGGTGTCTGGATGGATCACACTTCCATACCCACGGTGGACATTTGGACCACCCCACTTTGCCTGTTGTTACTAGTGCTCCTGCCACACCTTTGGCCCCTCACCCGAGCTAACTGGCCTCCTCACTACCCGGTGACTCCGGGTAGCCTGTCTGTCCATCCGTCTGCGGCCTCAATGAGCTGTCCTCGTTGGTGGGCCTCTTCACGTAACCGTGTCCTCCCTCATGTCCCGGAGCCCTAGGGGCTGCTGGTCATTCTAGCATGTGACCGCCTCCTGTGGTCATTGTCGAGTACTGGTTTCGGTGGCATCACTGCAGATGTTGCTTTCATACGGAGCCTCCACAAACAGTGGGGGGAGGAAAAGCCATGAACCAGAAAGTGCACGTTAGCGAATTCTACCTGGAAGCCCCCTTGACTGAATCGGCAATTAAAGATGATGGTCACCAACTCTTAGTCAGATACAGTAGGTTCCTGGGAGGGCAACAATGCCTCGTCAGTCCCCTGGGGCCAGTCCACTAGCACAGGGAGTTCATTCCGCATGGTTTTTCCACGGGAAGCCGCACCAGCACGTTCAGCGGGTCTTTGTTCTGAGGCCCTGGGAGCCAAAACCCTTCTCTCGCAGGGTGATGGAGTGCGAGTGGGTTGCTGTGCGGCCAGCATTTCCTCTGTGATGCTTTTTTTTTTTTCAGGACGGTGGTCATCTTGGGCACCACTTAGCTCTGGTTGGAACGAGAGCTAAAAGGAGGCCCTGCCCTTGGGGAGACCTTTTGGCGCCTTTCCGGTGCCCTGAGCACAGGGAGCTCGTGAGACTCAGGCAGGCTGGGGGAGCTGAGGGGGGTCAAGCGTTGTTGCGCTCGGTCGGTGGAGCACTGACACGGGTGGCCTGCTTTGGGTCTGACCAGGCAGAGGGGCGGGCTGAGTCTGCTCCAGTCCCTTCGCCTGAGGGACCCTGTCGTCCCCAGAGTGTGGCTCAGCCACAGTAAGTGTCAGTGACGGGAGTTTTGGTCCCCCACCCCGGTATTTCTGAAGGCACCTGCTGCGGCAGTGAGCACCTGACTCCAGGTTCCTCGTGTGGCTGCTAATCTGGGGAGAGACTGGGACAGTGGGCCGTTCTGTCAGTCCTGGTTTTGTGACAGTTGTCACAGTGGAAAGGTCTCGTAATCTCAGAAACAGGTTAACATTCTATCTAAGCGACGAGATGGGCAGTTCTGGGGGTGGGCGGCATGGCTGACAGCAGCGTGCCCATGCTCTGAGCGCCCCGAGCGGCAGTATCATGCTGCCCTTGCCAGGGCCGTGAGCCCCTTTAGCACAGGAGGAAGAAGAAGGACTGCAGCTGGCATATCTTATTATACGTTATTGAAATCATATGCCACTGATTATGTGACACACCATTATTTTAGAAATCTCCAAGAAAGAAAAAAAATGCTGCCAATTAAACTATAACATGTCGTTGATTATAAAACCCATTTACAATTTCAGAAATATTATGATATGAAAATAGGCACCATAGACTTGACATAAGCATGAAGTAAGGGAATTCATACTTACCACCTAGCAGGGAATTCCACAATGAGCCTGCACTAAGGAGATGATGCCTCCATCTCGCAGATGAGGAAGCAGAAGCTCAGAGAGACTGAGTAACTTGCCCTGCATCACTTGGTTAGAATCCAAAGTTCCATACAGGCTGATCCGACTTCTGTTCTACTCTGCGGCACTCCAGTCCAGTAGCAGGTCCCAACCACTTAGTAACGACACCTAAAAAATGTCTATACTTAACCCTGAGAAATAGAAAAATCTTTGTAAAGAAAGTTAAAAAGTATAATTGAAGACCATGAAAGAGACCTCGTGTAAATGGAGAACCGTGACACGCTCTTGAATCTAAGGATGAGCCCCGGAAGGCTGTCGCTGGCATCGCACACGGGTCGACCCACCATGCAGCTGTGAGTTCATTCGTACCAGTACAAAGACCCACACAGTTGGGTTTTTTTTCCTGGAACTTGGTGAATTCTGAAGGTCATTGAGAAGAGGTGAGGTGTGAGAGCAGTCCAGAAAGTTTTGAGAAAGAACAAGGTTGCAGGATGGCCGTTCCAGTTTCAAAGCACTTTGTAAAGCTGCAGTGATGCAAAGGGGCATCTCTGGGACAGCAGTAAACCGGCGGCTCTGCGTTCCTACTGGAAGAGCTGAGGCCGGGCCTGCAGCCATGTGGGAAGTCATGTATGATAGATGTAGCATTTCAAGTCGTTGGAGAGCAGGTAGGCTGTAGGCACTGAGTTAGTTGAATAGCCACTTGGAGAAAAGTGAAGTCTGACCCCAACCGCACATAACACACAAAAGGGGTGTGTAGGTGGGTTAAGGACCTAAACGTAAAAACACAAGGACAGTACAGCTGGAGGAGAGTGCTGGCAAGTATTTTCATGATTTGGGTCTCTGTAGCCACGGCCGCACTGAGAAATACTGTCAGGTGTGACAACATGGAACTTGAGAATGAATGTTTACGAACTCCATCATTAAAGTTAAAAGAAGGCAAGTACAATGAAAAATGGGAAGAGAATAAAATAGGATATTCACAGAAGATACCAACAGTTGTGAAAAGGTGCTCCATTTCAGGAATAATACAGAAATGAAAATTAAGAGAAAATAGAGGTAACTCTTTTTTCCTCAAAAGATTGACGAAGACAGAGCAGGCTGTTCCCACCCCACTGGCGGAGCAGCCCTGGCGGTGTGGGCAAGGAGCCACACGCTGACAGCCAGCAGGGCTGCGAGCTCCCAGAGGGCACCACCTTTCCCACACAGGAGGCTGTGCATTGCAGTGTCGTGGGTGGTCATGCAGTCCCTTAGATGCCCGAAATGTCTATGGGGTGAGTGCTGCAGTAAGTGATGAGGTGGTCCTGCGCAGGAATACGGCAAAGCGTTGTAGCCGATCACAGGTCTTTCATGTGGGCGGTTCTGTGATACACTGTTAGGTGAAAGGAAGTACGTTGCTCAAAAGATGGATAGTATGGTTGTGATTTTGTTTTTTAAAAACTGATGTTTATCCAGAAAGAGGAGGAATCTTGAGTGTTAACAGTGATTGCCCTGGGAAGGAGAGGGGAGAGAGGGTGCTTTGAATTGGTGCACTTCTGTATCTGAACTCCTACAATGATTTGTGTTCTTTTGCCATTTAAGTTAAGTGACTTTTTATATACCATTTTCTTCATTGGGAACAACGTGGAACAGCACTGTCTCATCAAATCTTCAGCTTTACCGCAGAGAGCGGTTTGGACCCATGTAAGGATGGCACATGCCAGCGTGTCCCGTCCCCGCCTCTGCTCTCTTGACTCAGTGTTTCCCTCCCTACACGGTGGGCCCTGCAGTCTGGCCGCCCCTCACCTGAAATTGTACGCTCACTTGAGACCGGCCCGGGCCCCTGCACAGCCAGGTGCCTGTCTGCTGCTTGCTCACTCTGAGTCGCTCACTCCGGGGGGCATCTTTGTGGTTGGACACCCCTGGCACCTTAGCATACCCTACCCCAGCAACCAGACACATATATACCCAGCCACACTTTATGTACACATGCATGGTCACTCACACACGCCGCCACGCAGCCCTACACACGCAACCATGTACAGGCACCTGCACACAACCACACACACACTCATCTTTACAGACCTTGACCATCGGGTCTGTGTGGCCCTCCTGATGGATGGGTAATGGGATTAGAGGGGTGAGCAGGTTCCCATGCCTGCCCCCATGTTTGGGGCACTCTGGGCCCCTTGGAGACTGAGGGATGTTCTGTGCTGGGCTCCCTTTTCCCTCAGGGTTTCTGCCCCCAGTGGCATTTGCCGTACAGGCCTGGCGACATGTGCTCATATTCTTTCATGCACTTTAACATGTAAATGGCTGATCATTGTTGCCTTTTCTTTATAAGAGTTTATTTTGTTGGTTCCAGTCACCAATTGACCTTTGTCACTTCCTTTCCCCACCCTTTGTGCTTCGCTGGACACGGCCCCAGGGGAGTTCTCAGGTGTGTATCTGTCCTGCCTGTCTGTAGCCCCTCTCCCCACGGTGCAGTCCAGGTAGAGTGGGGTGGTGCCCCGGGGACTCCCTCTGCTGCTGTCACACTGCAGTCACTGCTGGCTGGGCAGCCTGTCCCTCCTGACTCCGTTCCAGGTCACTAAGGCACATGTGCTTTTGCTCACCAGCCTGCTGCTGCTTGGAAGCTTACTTTGGTTTGCTCCTCTAGCCCACTGACAGTGACCTTGATATCTGAGGGAGAAGCTGCACCCTGACCCTGTCTTCTCGAAGGCTGAGAACCTTCCGCAGTCGTTTGTGAAGGTCTCACAGAGCTGTTGGAAGCATAGGACAGTTACCTGGATAAGGTCTGCAGGCGCAGTTCTGCAGTGCCTCCCCGTTGCCAGGGTACCATGAGGCCCCCGCCAAGTGCAGCTCAGGGGTTTCCTCCTCATGTGGCAGGTGGACTGAGGTCCTGCTTTCTTGCTTTGTAGCAAGAGGCTCTGAGGCCCCCACCTCCTTGAGTGCAGCCCTGCAGCATGTAAAGGCACCAGGGTCCCAGGCACAGCTCTCCCTCCCTGTAGAGACTTCTGTCGCATGACTTTTTACCCTGCCCCTCACCATCCAGGTTGTGGTGTCAGGTGTTAGTGCAGTGCCTTGACTTTCTTCTAGGTCATGGGCAAGTGCTCTCGGCCAGGTGGTCTGTGCAACCTAAGGATAAACACTCCAGAAGGAGTAGCTGGAACCCTCCCATCCTGCTTCTACCTCCAACACAATAAGAAGTAGCCCTAAAATACTTCCACCTGCTGTCCGCACAGGCTTAATGCGCTTGTTTTCTCTCCCTTCCTCTCTCCTGATCCTTCCTCCCGCCCTGGTTGCCCCTCTCCCATGGGACTGGGACGGCTCCCATAGTGCGTGATGATTTTTTTGGTAAGGCCAAAGCCCCATTCCAGTATGTGTGTCTCCCATTTTGGGCTTCCTTTGTGCACCCAACACCTTCTCATGCTCATGAGCCGTCTGTTTGTTCTGCATGGTGGGGCAGAGGTGGGGTCAGCAGGGACTTCGGGGGTGGGGGTGTGGGCCTCTACCTTGCCACCCCAACAGCCCCCCTCAGAGCAGACCCTGGGGAGCTGAAGAGGGGCAGCCCCAGCCTCTCTGAGCCCCATAAGCTTAGGGCAGTCCAGCCCCTGTGGTGCTGCTGAGCTCTCTGGGGTGAGCCTGCCTGGTGCCTGCTGGGTCCCGTGCGAGTGGGTGGCAGGCTGCATGGGAGGCAAGGACATGAGAGCGGAGACAGACCGAGCCCCAAGCGGAGCACAGTGTGTGCCTGTGTGTCTCATCTCCCAGTCATGTTAGACTGTGGCGGGGAGTGAAACTGGGAGGAACAGACGGGTTTCAGGGCTGTCCCAAAGGGTTAGATTCAGTACCGTGGGGGGTTCTGTGATACGCCTGCAGAGAGCTCGGTCTGTCAGGTCCCCTGTGGGGCCTGCTCACAGAGCAGCCAGGTTAGTCCCCCTGGGCACTGTCCTTCTCACTCCCACTCCCTCTTTCAACTCCTGCTGACCCCACCACCCTGGCCAGGCCCCGCCAGTCCTGCTGCTAGCTCCAGCAGAGGGCTGCGCTTGCTGTGGGGACATCCCATCTTCTCTGCTAGGTGTCGCTGTATCTTGTGCTGTCTTCTCTGTTCCCACCACCACAGCTCTAACCTCCATTCCCCTGGGGGCAGCTCTGTGGGGTAAAAGGGGTGATGCTGGGTGGGGGGCAAAGAGATTGAAGTGGGTGCACAGGCACAGTTCCGAGTCTGCTCAGGCCGCTGCTGTCTGCGCCCTGATGGTATGCAGACTTCACGTCGGTAGAAAGCTGTAGGAACCCAGCCCCAAGGTCCAGAATGTAAGCCCAGGGCTGCTGCATCTGTCAAGGCAGTGGGGACCTGCACAGCGACTTCCAGGGGCCATTCTGGGTACCCCTTGGGGCTTGCCCTCAGCAGGGTCATCTCTGACTGCATTGCTGGGTGGGGCGCCCTCCTGACCAGCAGAGGCCTTCCTCGTAGTCACTTCACCTTCCATTGCAGGTCAGGCCTCTGTTCTGATGCTTCTCCTCAGCCCTCCCAGCAGCAGGCCACCCCCTGGGGATGTTTGTTACTGAAGTAGGTGTGTTAGCATCAGCGGCTGGTTTTGCCAGGCGCAACTCTGCACCTCTTGTTTCAGGAATGGGCAAAGAAGTGGGGAATCTGCTGCTGGAGAACTCACAGCTTCTAGAAACCAAGTAAGAACGCCCTTCTCCAGTGCCTCAGTTGCTGAGATAGCCCCCTACCAGGGCCTCCCTGTGACAACTCTGTCAGCCCAGCCCAGAGGGCAGCCCCAAAGGAGGACCTGGAGGCACATGGCTGAGCCTGCACCTCCTTGGAAGAGTGGCCACTGCCTTTAATGGGGGCATGTGGTAACCACCTTTAGCTACATTTTGGACAAGGGTGTGCCTTCTCAGATACACAAGTGAAGGCAGACCCCTCTGCAACTCCCATCATATGATGTACATGCTGGTTCACACGAGGCTCTGGTCTTCCTGCCCTTTCAAAGAAATGCTCTGAACGTGGTAAAGAATGACCTCATCGCCAAAGTGGACCAGCTGTCAGGGGAGCAGGAGGTGCTGAAGGGGGATTTAGAAGCTGCCAGGCAAGCCAAACTGAGGCTAGAGAGCCGCATCAAGGACCTGGAGGAGGAGCTGAGGAGGTGAGCAGGGCTGGGGGCGGGGCTCGCAGAAGGGACAAGGGCTAGAAGCATGGGGGACAGAGTGAGATACCCACCCAGCCTGCCCAGCCTCTGTTCCGTCCCATCTCTCTTCTGCCAGCTACACCCCAGAGATCGTCCCTTCCCAAAGTGGCTCACTTCAGCCTCCCAGTCCTCTTTCAGGTGCATCTCATGTTCAACTGCACCCACCCAGCTCCTGAGTTGTCTGTCCATCAACCTGTCCCTCTCATCTCCTTCCTTGTTGGAATCCCACAAAGGGGATGGTGGTCCCGTCTTTGGTGCCTTTTCCTCAGTGGCCGAACTGGGCCTTTCTGCTGCTTTCACACCGTTACATTCATTCTGGAGGAGGAAAAGGAGGATTGAGAGCTGGCTGCCCTCTGTACCCAGTGCTCCCCAGCCCTTGATCAGCCAAGGTGCAGCCATGCAGCCCTTTTGGGAAGCTCTGGGGTCTCCTCTCCAGCAGTCTGCACTTCCTGATAGCGTTTTTCTTTTAGCCTGATCCTTACCCCGTTCTCCCAGAGTGGTGGTGGGAAAGGGGAGGTGTGAGAGGAGGGCCCCTGGCAGGTGGGCCTGTGCGGGGTTTGTGAGAGTGGGAGCCAGATCTGCTCTGGGCTTTCCTGAAGCCCGCACTACCTGTGCCCCAAAGTATAGCTGGCTCTGCCTTTCCCATCAGCACGTGGCTGCTCAGGGGAGGCCCTGTTCTTTGGCAGAGCAGCTAGGACAGATGTGTGGGCTTCAGGGCACTAGCACAAATGCTTACAGCCAAGAACCTGAGGGAAGAGTCCTGAGCGCAGCTCAGAGGTGGGACAGTCTGTGGGCTGGTGCTCAGGGGGCCCTTGCTCTACCTGGCTCCCTTCTCGTCCTGCAGAGTGAAGTCTGAGGCCATCATAGCTCGCCGTGAACCCAAAGAAGAGGGGGAGGATGTAAGCAGCTATCTCTGTACAGAATTGGTATATTCCACTATTAACATGTGGGCCATGGGGGGATGGCAGTGGGTGGGCTACCAGGGATGCACTTGTTCTTCTGGGCCTCTGGGCCCCTCACCCAACCTGAATGACAACCACACCTAGCAGCACCCTACCCTGCCTTGGGATGTCATGAAGTCAGAACCATTCCTCCTCAGCCCCCAGTCCTAGGGGATGCGTTTTGCACAGCTCTAAGCAGGGTTTCCCTACCTACGCAGCACAGCCGCTGCCCCTACACTCCAGTTTGCAGAGTAGACTGCAGAAATAGCGCCAGTCGCCACTGTCCCTAGTAGCTGAGGCGCTGTGAGGCCCTCAGTCTGCTCATCTGTCCCCACCTCCACTCTGAGGTGCACGGAATGTTCTGAGGAAAGCCGGCCCCTGTGCTACCTGCACTACCTGAAGGAGGCAGCCATGGTCTTCACCCCAGGTGAATTTTGGACCTAACCACTCATTAGCTGTTAATTTCCTAGTCATATGATGCTCCCATCAAGATGCAGCTCACACAGCAGGCACTCAGGAAACAGTAGCTATTCCTGTGCAGCACTTCACTCCAATTGCTCTAGGAGAGAAACAAAGTTGCAAGTGAATCATGGAGTTTCCCCCAGGTGCCTCCCACATGGCCATGGAGCTGCCCATTTGTGTGGGGCCTGGGCTGCATGGGGTGAGGCCACATGGGGAGGGTGCATGCACTCACTCACCTGGTAGCTCCCTCCTGGGCCCCCTCGTCCCTGTGGCTACCAGGGACACGACTGCACAGAGTAGACTTGGTCTTGCCACAGAAGTCACTGATAGCAGACCCCTTGCAGATCCACCAGAACTTTTAGCACTCAGCTTCCTTCTGCTCACTGGACTATCCTTCCCGAAACTCTTCCTGCAGTTTCACCTTGGGCCAGTCCTACCTGGTAATTTCACTGGAGGCATTTGGGATTGCCACAGTGTCCAGGGGCTTACAGGAAAAGTCACTGTTGTGCCCTTTAAGTGTATCCTGTGCCCTCTGGAAAGAAGGTGGCACCGTTGGCAGGTAGACTTCAGTGTCTAATGTCCCCCCTGCCCACACCCTCCACACCCATTTGCCTAAGTCTTTGGGAATCCACGCCTGGATTCAGCCACACCCGAAGGCCAGCCAGAGAGGAATCTAGGTGTGACCTGGCCTCGGAGGGCACTGGACTGACCTGCCAGTTGGTCCTTCACTGCTGAATAGCAGTGCCTCTTCCCTGCAGGACAAGATCCCCATGGCGCAGCGCCGCCGCTTCACGCGGGTGGAGATGGCCCGTGTGCTCATGGAGCGCAACCAGTACAAGGAGCGGCTGATGGAGCTTCAGGAGGCTGTGAGGTGGACTGAGATGATCAGGTGGGTCCCCAAGGCTGCCCAAGGGGTCTCAGAGATGCACTCCTGTCTTCATATGTGAGGCACAGTCACTGTAAGAGGTCCTGGCAGTGGGTGTGAGGCTGATCTCTACCCCACCCACCTCCTTCTTTTCTAGGAGGATTGGAAAGGTGAGGGGGCTTTCAGGTGGGAACCTACAGGGGGTCAGGAGAGCCAGGCATTAACTGCAGCCCTGGCCTGGCAGGGAAATGGCAACTGGACCAGACCTGGGCAGGCACTGTTCGGGCTGGTGTGTCAGGGCCCCTCTGGGAAGGTCTGCCCAGGGCCCCCTTTACTCTGTTGCTGTTCCCAGTGTGTCCAGGTTGAGGGTCTTCTGCGAGGAAGGCAAGATGGAACCTAGGAAGAGTGGGGCCTAGTCAGATTGGGTGCAGCCAGGCCGGGCCAAGGCAGTCAGGCTGGGCAGTGGGTGGGGCAAAGTGAAGCAGGCAGGGTAGAGTGAAGTGGGCAGGTTGGGTGGGGTGTGGGTGACAGGCTGGGCAGTGGCTTAGCTGGGCTCCTTCTCTGCCCCTCCCTTGTAGAGCATCCCGAGAGCATCCATCTGTCCAGGAAAAGAAGAAGTCCACCATCTGGCAGTTGTGAGTTGGGGTGTTGGGCTGAGGAGGGGGCAGGGAAGCTAACCCCAGGTCCACTCCTCACCTTCCATGCCTCTGCGGCAGCTTCAGCCGCCTCTTCAGCTCCTCGTCCAGCCCCCCTCCAGCCAAGCGGTCCTACCCCTCGGTGAACATCCATTACAAGTCGCCCACTACAGCTGGCTTCAGTCAGCGCCGGAGTCATGCCCTGTGCCAGATCTCAGCGGGCAGCCGGCCCTTGGAGTTCTTCCCAGATGAGTGAGTGTCCCACCCTTCCCCTGCACCTCCCTCCTGGCCAGCACTGGGGAGGCCATGTGGCCCAGGGGCACCAAAGCAGGAACTGCCTCACCTCCTCTGCTCTGGGGCTGTGCATGGAGTCCAAGGCGGAAAGACACTGGCTGAGACTCAAGGACCATGACCTCCCTCCGAACACATTTTGCGCCCTTCCGCCCCCTAGTGGGAGCATTGGCTGTCCCTTGGTGCTGTCTCTTGGCACTCTCCCCAGTCTCTGTCTCAGTCCCAGTGGGCTGCGCCCTTTCTTGCGGATCTCACTGCAGCAAGCCAATCCTGCACACCTGGGCTTCGCAAGGGTTCTTGGAGCTGACAGAAAGTTTTTCTGCAGGGCTGGGTTTCTTCCTGTTTGTAATTTGTTTTTTCCATTGTTTTGAAAACAAATCCAGGGCTCCGGGGCAGAACTGGGGAATTCTGTGCCTTGTCAGAGCTGTGGAAGCTTCCCTGAAAGGCCAAGGGGGGTGGGAGGCTGCACTGTAGGTCTCTGTCAGCTGGCCCTTAGTGACAGGGACAGCAAAATGGGAACCTGGATGATGACACGTGCTGAGTATGGTCTCCAAGTTCTGTGCTGGGAGAGCCACCCTCCCATTTGATGGCAGCCCAAATGGGGCAGTAGGAGCCCTACCTTGGTGGCTGGGAAAAGACGTAAGTTCAGATGGGAGAGTTCTAGGGCCATCATGTGCTCCCTGCAGAGCAGGCCTGTGGGCCTGTGGGTCAACAAAGACTGAGAAGTACCCCATCCTTCCTCCTGCCCAGCGACTGCACCTCCTCTGCCAGGCGGGAGCAGAAGCGTGAGCAGTACCGCCAGGTGCGCGAGCACGTGCGCAATGACGATGGGCGGCTGCAGGCCTGCGGTTGGAGCCTGCCGGCCAAGTACAAGCAGGTGCTGCGGGGCACAATACGCATGCGCGGGATGGGGTAGGGGCACAGGGTGGATCCATACGTCAGCCCCAATTCTGGAGGGATGAGTAGCCAAACCACTGTCCATGCACCTGAGCCACCCCAGGCCTCGTGGCCCACAACGCCTCTCTACCTGTGGTTGCAGCTGAGTCCCAATGGCGGCCAGGAGGACACACGGATGAAGAACGTGCCTGTCCCTGTGTACTGCCGCCCTCTGGTGGAGAAAGATCCGACCATGAAGGTGAGCTCTGGTGTGACAGGGAAGTGGGTGAGGCAGGGAGAGGTTCCCATCCGGAAGCTGGGTCCAGGAAGGTTTGGGAAGGCTCTGTCACACACTTGCTGCAGCCCTCATATCCCTGTTCTCTCAGCTGTGGTGTGCTGCGGGTGTCAACTTGAGTGGGTGGAAACCCAGCGAGGACCACACTGGGAATGGAGTCAAGCTAGAGCCAGGCTCTGACCCTTTGACCTGCAACCAGGAAGTGGAAGGAGAGGCCAAGAGCAACCATACATCCCCGGAGAAGAAGAAGGTCAGAGCGGCAGGAGGGAGCAGCCCCACCTCTGCCTGGACTATCTAGCCTGTGTCTGCTCTCGTTTGCATGCTTAGCCTGTGCTCAGCACCAGAATCTGGGTGGCAGTGACAAACAGAGGAGAGTTAAGGACACTGCTCCAAGACTGGGCTCATCTGAAGTTCCCTTCTCCTCCCAAGGGCAGGCCTGGGACTGAGCTGCCTCTGGTTCTAGCCCAGCACCCAGGAGCTATGAGTTGTGGTGGGTGGGGAAGATCAGAGGGGTCAAGACTTAGCAGGCGGTAGGGATGAAGGGGTCAGGTCCCCTAGGACCTTCTCTCCTTGTGAGGAGCAAATTTCACTGCCTACAGAGGAGCAATGGAAGGGACTAAGCAAGGAGGGTGGCAGAAAAGTCCTCACACTTGGAGTCCAAGGCTTCCTTTTATGTTGTGGCTTGATTTGGGAGCCGGTGACTCCGGGCTCAGAGCTCACAGTCTACCCCTGTGGAGGTGAGACCACCTGCGCCAGCAATCTGGATACAAGGTGCAGTTCTGAGAGCTCACCATCCAGGTTCCGGGACGGGACAGCCATGCCCCCTAAGGTCAGGGCAAGGCTAGATCCTAAAGATTCCAGGAGGCTCCCAGGACCCCATGTGGCTGCTGGAGGTGCCCACCCTTGGGTTCCAGCCCAGTCTCCTGTGCTCTGACAGGCAAAGGAGCTTCTTCCTGAGACAGACGCCACCTCCAGCCGGGTGTGGATCCTCACCAGCACCCTGACCACCAGCAAAGTGGTGATCATTGATGCCAACCAGCCAGGCACCGTCGTGGATCAGTTCACTGTCTGCAATGCCCATGTCCTGTGCATCTCCAGCATCCCTGGTGAGTGCCGCCCCACACCAGAGCCAGTGCTCAGGAGGGCGGGGTTTGCGCTGCTCAGAGGACACCTAGGATGTCAAGTAAGGAGACTTGCGGAGCAGCACCTGCCTTCTGTGACACGCTGTGGACACACAGGAGCTGGTGGGGGAGTGTCCAAGGAGGGCCTCACTGGCAGTCTTGTCCTGCTTAGTCTTAAAGATGCAGGAGAAGACGCAGTGTGGTGCTCACCTGATTAGAGGTAGATGGGACAGCCTCAGCAGGTGACCCCATTTCCTCCCTTGTACCCCACGGGGACATGAGCTCTGGGCGTGGTCTTGCAGCGGCCAGCGACAGTGACTACCCTCCAGGGGAGATCTTCCTGGACAGTGACGTGAACCCTGAAGACTCTGGTGCAGATGGAGTGCTGGCTGGCATCACCCTGGTGGGCTGTGCCACCCGCTGCAATGTGCCTCGGAGCAACTGCTCCTCCCGAGGGGATACCCCAGTGCTGGACAAGGGCCAGGGTGAGTCATGGGTCTGAGCCCTGGAGCAGCCTTCTTTCTGCTCCCTTGTTCCTCCGCCTGCCCAGCCAAGCTTACCACTCACTTCCACAGGAGAGGTGGCTACTGTCGCCAATGGAAAGGTCAACCCATCTCAGTCCACAGAGGAGGCCACGGAGGCCACAGAGGTCCCTGACTCCGGGCCCAGAGAGGCAGAGGCAGCTGCGGTGCGGCCTGGGCCCCTCACAGAACACGTCTTCACCGACCCAGCCCCTGCCCCACCCCCAAGTGCGCAGCCTGGCAGGTGGGCTCTCTCAGACGGGCAGAGATAGGGGAGGGGAAGGCTGGCAGAGGTGGCAGGGATGGGCCTCCATGGGCTGCCCTGGAGCCATCATCCTTCCTGCAGTGAAAATGGGCCAGAGGCCAACCCAAGCGGTGTGCAGCCTGAGCAGGAGCCCAGTGGAGACTTCAAGGGGGCCAGCAGCAGTGCCTTGCCCACCATGTGGCTGGGAGCCCAGAATGGCTGGTAGGCGGGGCTCCGGGGACAGGAGTAGGGGAGGGCCCCTGGGGCGAGCCCCTGCCTACACCACCTCCTCCCACAGGCTGTACGTACACTCGGCTGTGTCCAACTGGAAGACGTGTCTGCACTCCATCAAGCTGAAGGACTCGGTGTTGAGCCTGGTGTATGTGACCCCTAGCCAAGGGCCAGCATTGGGAGGGGGTCTTGGATAGCCCAGCCTGAGCCTGCCTCACCACCTTCCCCTCCAGGCATGTGAAAGGACGAGTGCTGGTGGCTCTGGCAGACGGTACTCTAGCCATCTTCCATCGAGGAGAAGGTGAGGCTCAGCAGCCGTGGGCAGGTGGGCGACACCTGATGGTCCCCGCAGCGTATGAACTGCCCCCACTGTGGGACCTGGCCAGGCCCAAGCAGGTATGGTGAACTCTCTGCAGATGGCCAATGGGACCTGAGCAACTATCACCTCATGGACCTGGGCCACCCACACCACTCCATCCGCTGCATGGCAGTTGTGTACGACCGCGTCTGGTGCGGCTATAAGAACAAGGTGCATGTCATCCAGCCCAAGACCATGCAGATAGAGGCAAGTGCCAATGGCAGGGGCTTCAGGGAGGGAAAGGGGCTCTTGCTGCCAGCATATCTCCTGACACACCTAATAGATGTTGTGATCAAAGGGACTGCGCTCAGGGAAGTGACTTATCTGTCCAAGGTCACAGGCAGGCACAAGGCGCCTAGGCTGTGAATGCCAAACCGGAGCCCACCTGCTGCTTCACTCTGAAACAAGTCAGGCTGACACCTGAATGGGATCCATGCACCTGCCCTCAGCCACCTGGATGCAGGCTCATGGTGTGGGGTGGTTGACTGGGGCCATCCTAGGAGCCTAGACCTGTGGGAGCCAATCAGGCACTAGAACAAAGGTTGCATTGAGCTGGGTGGACATCAGGGTGAAAGCCTTGGCTGTGGCAGGTTCAGCTCCCCTTCCTCTGCCGCCATTGACGGGCTACTGTGACCTTGCAGAAGTCATTTGACGCCCATCCACGGCGGGAGAGCCAGGTGAGGCAGCTGGCGTGGATTGGCGATGGAGTGTGGGTGTCCATCCGCTTGGACTCCACACTGCGGCTGTACCACGCCCACACCCACCAGCACCTGCAAGACGTGGACATTGAGCCTTATGTCAGCAAGATGCTGGGTAAGGCTGTGTTGGGGTGGGCCTAGTGGGGCCCAGAGGAGGGCCCCAGTCGGTGCTGACCCCGCCTCCTCCTCCCCTACCCCAGGCACGGGCAAGCTGGGCTTCTCTTTTGTGCGCATCACGGCCCTGCTCATTGCGGGAAATCGGCTCTGGGTGGGCACTGGCAACGGAGTGGTCATCTCTATCCCTCTGACTGAGAGTGAGTAACCCCAGACACCTGCACAGGTGGTGATGGCATCTACTAAAGGGCATGTGGCGGGGTCCTGGGGCATGTGTGCTTTGCCAGGCCACACACGGGACACTGGGCTGCGGTGCTCATGGCCATCCTCAGCCTGCCACTCCTGTGACCGCTTCTTTCCTCTCCGCTCCGTGCTGTGCCTCTCCCCTCCCCCAGCTGTGGTCCTGCACCGAGGCCAACTCCTGGGGCTCCGAGGTAAGTCCAGAGGCCTGCTCCTGCTCTCAGAAAGAAGCTCCCCTACCCCAGACACCCTGGGGGCCCTGGTGCACCCCTGCCCTCTGCCCTCACCTGCCAGAAATCTCCCAGTCACTGGGCTTGGCCCCTCCAGGCACACACTCTCTGTCTCCAGCCAACAAGACATCCCCTACGTCTGGGGAGGGGGCCCGCTCGGGGGGCATCATCCATGTGTATGGCGATGACAGCACTGACAAATCGGCTAGCAGTTTCATCCCATACTGCTCCATGGCCCAGGCCCAGCTCTGCTTCCATGGGCACCGGGATGCTGTCAAGTTCTTTGTCTCCGTGCCAGGTGAGTGGCTTGGCCCCACTCCCTGCAGGCCAGCACCTATGGCCTCCTTCGGGAGCCTTCATGGGTACTCTGGAGGTCTAAGATCCCTGTACCCCATGACAGGGAACGTGTTGGCCACTCTGAATGGCAGTGTGCTGGACAGCCCATCCGAAAGCCCTGGGCCCGCCGTCCCTGCCTCAGAGGCTGAGGGCCAGAAGCTGAAGAATGTGCTGGTGCTGAGTGGTGGTGAGGGCTACATTGACTTCCGCATCGGTGAGTGGGTGCTGCCTTCAGGCCCCAGGGACTCCCAGATAGGGACTGCCCCTCACAGCTGTCTGCTCCCTCCAGGCGATGGAGAAGATGATGAGACAGAGGAGAGCATGGCAGACGTGAGCCAGGTGAAGCCCATGCTGTCCAAGGCTGAGCGCAGCCACATCATCGTGTGGCAGGTGTCCTACTCCCCTGAGTGAGGCACAGCGTGCACTGCCCCTGCCTGACATCACTCTGTACATACGCTACGCCCTGCTCACTTGCCACGACTGCCCTGTGGGGCAGCCCACCAGCCCCTCTCTAACCTCTCAACCTGCAGCTTTCACCTTAGGTCTGGCCTGGGAGCTGACAGGGGCAGCAAGCAGCAAAGCAGGTCTGGTTGGGCAGGGGGATGTGGGCGGGAGGGGAAGCCTCTGGGAACACCCTTTTCCTAGCAGTTCCTGGCCCAGGGTCCAGAATTCCAGAATAAGCAGCCCCCAGGTAGCTCTCAACTGCACCCTGGGCTCTCCATTCTCATCACTCACTCCTAGGACACCCAGGAAAGGAAGCAGGGATTTCATTCTGCCAAATACACTCCCACCCAGGGCCCACTTGCCTTTGCCTGCTGTCCATGGGGTGGGGGTCTGACCCTAAGGGAGTCAGCCCAGCCACTAGCCTGCCCTGGATTCCCCCCCAACCCCATCCCTGCCAACCTAGGAACTGGCACGAAAGCATGCATCCAGGCTCCCTGGGGCAGCTGTTTAAGACAGATGCCATCATTCTGCTCAAGCCCCCTGATCGTCCTGTGTAGCAGGCTCTCGGAGCCCTCATTGACCCATGTCCCCACTCCCTGTCCTGGGCAAGCAAGCCCTGCAGTCCTGCCCCTCCTGGAATCCCCTAGGGTGGAATTTCTCTGTCAGGGCTGGCCTAGGCCTCAGCATAAAGGTGGGGCCGTTGGGATGCAGGCTCAGCCTCAGGGTGATGGGGGAAGATGTGGGATCCAGGACCTGCCTCCCAGGCAGTCTCCAAGGAGCCCAGTTCCTAGGACACGCTAAGTGCCTCGGGCTGGTGGTATGGCCTTCTCCCTCAAGGGCAACTGACAAGCTGGCAGCAGAGACCCTAAGGGCTAAGGACAGGGACCACCCAGCTCTAGGAGCATGTGTTTGCCTGCTTTGAAGGCTACTGCCCTGGACTGCTGCCTCTCCACCTGCCCAGGCCTTATTCCTGCTCCAGAAGGCACTGATGAGGGCAGCCCCAGACCCTGCTGCCCACCCACCTCCCACCAGAGAAGCACAGATCTCGGGCAACCATCCCACAGCCCAGCCAGACACCACTGCAGTCACATGCAGCTGCAGGATTTTCCCCACCGCCCTGCCACTCTCCACTGTGATGTACGTCAGGTCCCTCGTTTGTCCCCACAGGGCCATGAATGACTGGGGGGTTATGCAGGTGGGTGCAGCTGGGGGAAGGGGCTGGGTGACTTTTCTCAGGCTTTGGCCCTGCAAGCAAACCTATGTATCTGCTCTGTATGTAATAAATGTCTTATCACAGTACTTATGTGTCCCTGGACCCAAACCAATATGAGCTCCAGATTTTCTTCAGTTTATTATAAAAAGAAATACTGGACCAAGCTGAGTGCCAGGCTTGGGCAGACCCACCTCCCCTCTTGGAGATCCTAGAGCACTGTGAACACCAACCTATAGCAGCAGTCTATCCCAAGAGGCCCTGGGCGCCTGGGGTTGGGTCCTCTGCCGCTTAAGGAGGACTAGTCCCCCTGCAACATTACTCATACAGCCAGTGCTCGGTGCTGTCCTCCCAGCAGAAGAGCTCGTTAGGGTGGAACCAGAGTGCGATCTCACGACGGGCGCTCTCCACCGAGTCGCTGCCATGAATCACGTTCCTGCGCGGGAAAAGCGCCAGTAAGCACCGGAAGGACTCCCACGAGGCCCAGCTGGGGTGGTCGGGGCTGGGGATAAGAATGTCCCCCTGGGGGCCAGCCTTACTTGCCGACCTCGATACAGAAATCCCCGCGGACAGTGCCCGGTAGGGCGTTCGCCGGATCTGTGGCCCCAATTAGTGTTCGCGAGGTGCTCACAACGTCCAGCCCCTGCCACACCTACAGACAGGATCAGTGGAGCGGGGTCCAGGGCGCCGTCCAGCGCGCCTCCCCCACTCCTGCACTCACCATGACCACTACCGGCCCCGAACCCATGTACTTGACCAGGCGGTCGTAGAAGGGGCGCTCGCGCAGCTCGGCGTAGTGCTCTCGCAGCAGTTCCTCGGAGGCCTGGGGAGGGAGGGGGTCCGGCTCCGAGGCACCGCCCTCTCCCGCACCCACCTGTCCAGCCCTGCACCCTCCTGCGAACCCCCGCCCCCGACTTCACCTGCACCAGCTTCAGAGCTACCAGCTTGAAGCCCTTCCTCTCGAAGCGCCGCACGATCTCGCCTACGAGCCTCCGCTGCACGCCGTCGGGCTTCACGGCCAGGAAGGTGCGCTCATGCACCCCGGAGTAGGCTGCGGACCGGTGAAGTGGCTCGTCCCGCTGCAGCCCCTCCCACCCAGCTTAGCTCCAGGACCCGGTCACGCTGCTTACCCGCTGTGAAGAGGTTTGCGAAGATGGTCAGCACCAAACAGATCATGATGGCGGCAACCGCTGGAGCTAAGCGCAGACTAGGCGGGGGAGGGGTGGAGGCGGGGCCTACACTTAAAGGGGCCGCAGCCCGACCCGACCCTCGTGCTGGCCTTCTGCTGGCCTTCGGGAGTGGATGCGTCAAGGAGGGCGGGGGCTGGGAGAACGCAGGCTAGGTAGTGAACCCTGGCTATCCTCCACGCCCATCCCAGAACCCCAGAGGACTCGAGGCCCGGAGGTTTCAGTGTGACAACCACATCTGTGCCACCCCCAATCCCCTCTCGTCTTTCAGGCCATATACACCACGGTGTCAGTTTTTTTCTCCCCACACTCCTGCAGCCCATCGGCCACGGTCTCCCAACTCAAACTCAAAGAAACCACAACCCGGGGCTGCTTCATTTGCCTTTATTCGAGTTCAAGCTTTGGTTCTGGTTGAAGCAACGCACTGATAGGGAAGGGGAAGCCAACTTGGAAGTGACAGGTGCCAGCGCTGGGGCTCCACTACCGATAGCACCGCTTTCAGCTTTCTCCCAGCAGTTGCCTCCTGTGGGCCTCCTCAGTGAGATATGGGTGTTGGGCAACAGGGTCAGAGGAGAGACACAGGTGCAGCGTCTAGCGCCAACCTTTGTTCAGTGCAGTCTCAGAAGAAGTCACGGATGTCAAATAAGATAATCAGCATCCAGGGAATGGATTCAGGTGTAACCCAAAGATTTTGTTTCATCAGAATGGTGCTCACTGCCTTACACCCTTCAGTCAGCCTGCCAGTCCTGGCATTTTAGACTGGAGTGCCCTTAGCCTTACTCTTTGCCTCTTGTTTCGAAGGGTAGTCCCAGGGATCAATGTGTATTCTCCCCAGATTCAGCATGGGCTCCTCCGTGCTGTTGTCCCCATTTTTCTTTCGCTCTGCTAGAATCATGGCCCGGAGCAGCGGAGGGTAGGGCACAGAGGGCTGAGTGTCCTCTGGCTCCGGCGTGAAAGCGGTGAAGGCCTCCTCCTCGTGCCTGGGCACCAGCCGCCAGTCGTGGTACATGACCTGTTCGATCTCCCGGGGCTTGTCTTCCGTCTTTCCTGAAGAAAGAAGGACGGGGTTTATTGCACGTACTCGCGGCACACTCTGTTGCCAACAGCCACCCCACCCACCTCGGATTCCTTACCTTTGAAGGTCAGGATGCCCCAGGCCTTACCGTGGTCCAAGTTCTGCAAAGCAAATAGGGAGGGCATAAGCTCACAAAGCTTCCCTTCCCCCCGAGATCAGGACGCAGAACCCGTCCCACAAAGCCGCATACAGGGTGAGCAGTGCAGCCCCGCGTTGCTCGGGAGACGGGAGGTAATGAGCGGCGCACGAACCTGCGCCGTGTAGTCCGGCCGAACACGCGTGAGGCGCCAGTAGCACGGCTGGTCGTGCCGCCACAGCCAGGACTTGCGCGTGACTAGACGGCCCAGGCCGAAGAACGGGAGGCGGCCAAGCAGCTGCAGGAGGCGGCTCTCGCGCTGCACATCGGCCCAGGCCCGCATCGGCAGCCGGCGGCCCGAGTGCGGCCGCGTCAGCGTCTCGTAGTCTAGGGAATAGCGCTGTGAGTCCCGCGGCCGGTCCCGCTGCTCGCGGAAGGCCCGCACCCTGCGGGCCAGCTCCGCGATTAGCCGCGGCCGCACTTTCTTGCGCGCCATGGTCTGTCCAGGCCTCCGTGTTCCACCTGGAAACGGTTGTCGAACTTAGCCCGGCCCACCCGCCGCCGGAAGTGGCTGGTGTTCTCCGTGAAGGCGTCCGGGTGCGGCCGGAAGCGTAGGAGAGACCGGGCAGGCCATGGCGAAGGTGGGGCCACAGAGTGCCAGGGGCTCCTATCGGGGCCGGGGACAGAGGCGGCCCCCGACCTGGGAGATCTCGGATTCGGACACCGAGGGCGCCGCCAGCGCAGAAGCCGACTCGGAGGCCACCATGAGGGCCCGGGACCCGGCGGAGGAGCGCAGAGCGGCGGCCGAGGCGCTGCGGCTGCTGCGGCCAGAGCAGGCGCTGCGGCGACTTACGGTGCGCGTGGACCCAGGTGCGCCCAAGGGTGAGGGCAGGGGTCCTGTGAGAAGCTGCAGTTCTGCTGAATCTCGGGCTTTGGAATCTCCTGGGAGGTAGTCCCCGGCCCACTGTGGGGTGAGAGGGGCATTTGTCAAGGCTGCGTCTTGGCCAGGAATTGGCTCCGGCTTCCCAACTGGGGAGCTTGATGAAAAGACTCCGGGATCTGGACCCGATTGTGTTCTTGGAGCTGGGGGAGTCAGTGTATTCGTGACACGCCGCCCAGGTTTGGGTCTGCTATGAGTAGCATCCTCATGTGGAGAAAAAGTGACAGCTGTCAATTGTGCGTACCCCAGCCATTCTGGAAGATGCAGGTGCTGACATCCTGATGGAGGCCTTGGGCTCTCTGGGCTGTGAGTACCGCATCGAGCCCCAGCGCCCTTCACGGAGCCTCAGGTGGAGCAGAGTGAAGCCAGAACCTTGCCTCAATAGTGTGAGTGCCCCAGCAGCTTCGTTTCCTAAGTCGGGTGTTTCATCTCTATGATTTCATATGAGGCACCTGCTCAAATCACATATATAAGCTAAAAAAGGGGAATGCAGAGTGGGTGATGCCCAAGCCACCCTGCTGTCAGATGCTGGCCTGGGTCCAGGGTCTGAACTCAGCTGGTGGCTGAGGAATGTTCCACCCACGTTAACACTGTGGTCAGTGCTCCTGCCAGCCCTATGGACCAGCCCTGGTCTTGGCCTCAGCAGAAAACCACATTGGCTTCTGTGGAGCAGACCTTGTGGGCATGGGCTTGCCTGTGGCCATGAGCCTTACAGCTGCTGTGGTGCCCAGCCTGAGGCCCTGGGGCACTTGAGGCTGAGGGTGGGCAGCAGTACCCCTGGATGTCCCCCCAGGTGCCTGCTGAGCTGTTGGCTGCAGGTGAGCAGGAACTTCTGCTGCTGCTGGAGCCTGAGGAGTTTCTGCAGGGTGTCTTCCAGCTGACCCAGGTGCTTGGTGGGGGCTGGGTTCCCAGCCTGGCTGTGATGTTCTGCCAGTCCTTACCAAGGGTAGAGGGACTGGAGAGGGCATGCAGCAGACTGGGCCCTTCTCTGTTCAACAGCCAAGATGTTGTGAATGAGATGCGGGGAGCCAGCTGGGCTCTTGGCCTGGGAGCAGACCAGAGCTGCAGCTGTTTGTTGAGGGCAGAAGCAAGGGTAAGGAGGCCCTCTGTAGAGCTGAGTCAGAAGCCAGAGGTGGGAAACTGGTGAGATGGGGCTGGAGATTTGGGCTGTGGGTTGGCTGTGCAGTCCAGCTGTGAGAGCCAGCATCCCAGCCCCCACCTGGCTGAAGGAGCAATAGGGACTGCTCAAGCTGATGTTTCCAACAGTGTTATTAGGTCAGACCCCCTTCCGGGTCCCAACGTCTGAGGTTCAGCATTTATCAAGCACCTGCTGCCAGGCAAATGCCAAGTTGTGGTGCAGAGTAGACCAGGAATAGGAAGAGGGACTGAGCGCAATTCTTTTTAGGAGTCTGGGGCATGCCCCTAGGCTTTCATAGGTCTCCTTGACGTCATGGTATGCACACAGCTGGTTTTCTAAAGAGAGCTGGTTGGGAAGAGGAAGTCTGCTCCAGTCTCCTCCCAGCCCCACTGGGCCTTTCTTGCTCCCTATCCTTCTGCAAACTAGCAGTGGCCTGGTAGCCCATGAGCCCGGCCCGCCACAGCCCTGAAGAACAGGTGTGGTAATTCTTAACTTGCAGATCTGTGGCCCAACCTGCTCAGTGCCCTGGATCTCTCCTGAGAGTACCACCTGCCCCCACCTGGCTGTCATCGGACTGGATGCCTACCTGTGGTAGTGGGCCTCCCTCATACCCTTAGCAGGCCTGGCTGGGGTGGGGAATTCAGGGAAAAGGTCGGTAGCTCTGCAGCTACTGTGATATGGCTAAACCCCTGCTGTGGGTGGGCTCTGGGGGCAGTGGAACTCAAGATAGGTGGGACCAGTGGGATATGGGGAGCTGGAGGGATAGTTATCTCTGTGCAGGTCTCGCCAGCCCAATGCCCAGGAGACGCGGAAGCCAGAGAGTCCCGGCGCGGTGCGTGCCAAGGTGGTGGTTGGCTGGCCTGAGGTGGAGGAGGTGAGAAGTCAGGTTGGGTGAGGTGGTTGGCCTTGGCCCTGGTACTCAGGCCAGTCTCTGAGGCCCAGTTTCCTGGGTTTGGTCACAGGAAGACATACGGGGTTGGTCTCAGCTGGGTGTCCCCCAGGGGAGCCCTCCTCTGACCCACCCCTGTGGGTGTGTCTTCCTCAGGCCCTGGTGCTGCTGCAGCTCTGGGCGAACCTGGATGTGCTGCTGGTGGCCTCCTGGCAGGAGCTGAGTCAGCATGTGTGTGCTTTCACCAAGGCCCTAGCCCAACGTCCCTTCAAGTGCGTGACCCCAACCCTAGCTGATAGCTGATACCGGAAGGGTGACAGAAACACTTGGAGGGGTGGCTGCTGGGGGCCTGCGTGGTCAGGAGTTGAAGCCTCTAGAAACCTCCCTATACCCTCCCCATCCTCAGGCGGTTCCAGGAGTCCAAGGCCTTTTCCTTCTACGCAGCCAGGCGCTGGGTGGCAGGCAAGCGAGTGACAAGAGATGGCACAGGGCTTCGGGGGGCCTGGTGGCAGCAGATCAGGCAGTTCAACCGGGTCAGCCCAGCAGTGGCTGATGCTGTTGTCACTGCCTTCCCATCGCCCCGCCTTCTGCAGCAGGTGAGCCCTCTCCCACCCCAACCCCCAGCTCTCAGATGTGGAGGCTGGGTCCCTGCAGCTTGCCCTGCTCATCCCTGTACCTAACCTAGGCGTACCTGGCCTGCGGCACTGAGCAAGAGCGCCTGGCCCTCCTGGCTGACCTCCCTGTGAAGGTGGATGGAGGCAGTCAGCTGCGAAGGGTAGGGCCTGACCTTTCTCGCCGAATCTGCCTCTTCCTGACCTCCACCAACCCTGACCTCCTACTGGATCTGAGCTCCTGACCACGCCAGCCTGACCTACAGGGCCTTCTCTGCCACCAGTAGGCAGCCCAGCCAGGGAGTGACCAGATACCACAAGGGGTGAGAGGGGGAGAGCAGTCACCTAGCACAACCTGTCTCTCAGCCCAGGGAGGGGCTCTCTGTCAGGTCCGAACCCGAGGAGAGCACAGGTAGCAGGGCAGGTTCTGGAATAATGGGTGACTCTCCAGATGGTGGCTGGCGAGGCTGGGGGCAGGGCCCTCCACACACTGGCTGCAGTCCAGGTGACCACCTGGACAGTCAGGAAGGGCTGGGGAGCACCTAAGTCCCTGCTGGGAGACAAACACCAGTCACCTACAGGCTTGGGGGTGGCACCTTCAGAGAGGAGGGTAGGACAGGTTCTGGAGGAAGGGAACCAGGCTCTTATTCCCGGGGCGGAACCAGGCAATACTACCAGAGCCACAGGAGAAAAGCTGTGAGCACCTGTGAGCCCCAGGCCTCTACATGGATTCCTTTTCATTCCATCACTATGGAGGTGTCAGGCATAAAGTCTTCAGTTTATTACAGTTGTTTTAGTCTTGGACAGGAGGAACAGTTGATGACATGCAAAGCAAATGAGGACAAACCGGAGATTCCCCAAGGGTGGTGGCTACAGGAAAGCCAACCTCAGACCAGGCCAAGGACCATGCCCCCCAGGCCTGCATGTTCAGTCCAGAAGGGCAGGGGTGGGGGTGGGGGGTGACTCCTAAGAGACTCTAAGGAGGGAAGCAGCAGCTCCCTCACCTGGCACAGGAAGCAGATGGACTCAAGACAGTCCTGGTATCAGGATCCCAGGGCCTGTGGCCCCTGATCCCCTGTGGCAACGCTTGTCCCAGCCTCTGATGACAGAGAGCTCGCCCAGGCAGACCCAGGCTCAACTCCTCCCTCTCCTATTACCCTGGAGTACAGCCTGAGGGAAAAGATAAGGAAAATGCCATCTCAGCCTCAGAAGGCAGTTTTCATTGGAAAATAAGTTAGGTCCTTCGGCAGCGCTTCCTCTGGTAGCGCCGGGTCTCTGGGCTTTTGGGACTGGCTGTGGCCTTGGGTGAGGGCACAGGGGACTTGTGGTGGCCACAGCTCATGCTCAGGACCCAGCCCAGCTTGTGGTGTAGCACCTGCTTGAGGCCAGGTGGCAGGGGCAGGCCTTCAAGTGTGTCCCCAGAGTTGGGCCGCAGCTGGCGCAGGCGGTGGCAGCACAGGTACTGCAGGGAGGTGGCGCTGGCACAGGAGCGGATGACCTTCATGCTGCTCTTGGCTGCCGTGGAGCACACCATCGGATAGAACTTCCTGTTCTGCAGCTTGGTGGCTGCCACTCCTAGAGGAGGGGCACATCCTGAAACCTGGGCCAGGAGGGGACTTGGCCACTCCTTGGACGTCCTCCTGGGGTAGGTGGCACTTGTGCAGCCCACCTTCTGAAGACCTTGGGACCTTAGACTTCTTTCTTCGAGGATACCTTTTCAGGAGCCCTGAGGCCACTCAGCCCAGGCCCCAGTCTCTGCTTCCTGCAGTACTTCAGGAAGAGCAGCCCCCCCAGGCACCTGTCTCCCTGGGCCCCTGACTGCCCTTACCGATGCACTTCCTGTTCTTGAAGAAGGTCAGTGTCCCATGCCAGGTGTCCAGGTGCACACCGATGATAGAGCCCTGGCCAAACCGTGAGGAGAAGCTTGTCTTATCGCCTTTGTGATGGAGGAGCCCTGGGGGACAGCAGGGTGAGGGTCAGCTCTGAAGCCTGGGGGCTCCTCTCAGCCTGCCTGGCCATGGGGACCCCACGTACCTGTGTAGGAGAGGCCCCAGCTGTCCTCGTCTCTGCCGAGCAGGCTGCAGAACGTGTGGTGGTACTTGTCCAGGTCCACGTCTGACGTCCCGATGCCCACCATCTGGGGACCACAGGCTGGGCAGAGAGGACCCAGAGCCGGGGCAGCTGGCAACACCCCCCCCCCCCTCGCCCAGCCACCAACTTACCATGTCAGTGCCATAGACAGGGGAAGTCATTTTGATCTCCCAGAAGTGCTGCCCCTCCCCCAGCTCCTTGGTGCCTCGAATGGCAGCTGTGCCACAGCTGTACTCCACATGGAAGTTGACCTTCCGGTTGTCACAGCTCAGCAGGGTGGCTGAAGATTTATTCAGGTCATCCCAGACCCAATCAAAATCTGGGAGAGGAAAGGCCAGGAGGGGGTAGTCTCCTGGGCCCCTGCTGGGTCCTCCTCATCCAGCCCCAGAGGCCTGCCCCAGCCAGCCCAGGTGGCCCATGCCAGGTGCTCACACTCATCTTCCTCCCCGCAGCGGCAGTCCCTGCCCCGGTGGGCCGCTGTGTATAGGCTGCTGCAGAAGGAGGCTTCACTCTGGTTATCACAGTTGCAGAAGGACTCGCCTGTCACAGGCACAGCACTGGGGATGGATGGCGGCAGGGACAAGTACTCGGGGTCAGAGTCGGAGTCACTGTGCTGAGAAAGGAAGGCAGGCTGTCCCCCTGCTGTGCCTTCTGCACCCCACCTGCCATGCTGAGCACAGGCCAATGGACAAACTGCTGCAGGGCCCCAAGGAAAGGATCTGGGAGTCTGGCCTCAAAGGGCTTCCCCAGGTCCCCAGTGCACAGCTGGCCCACACTTCTACAGTGCCCCCAGAGTGACCCTGCTCACCTCCCGGCTCAGGAACTGGGAGGGCCTCCTTCCCAAAGGCCTATCAAGCCACTAGCTTCCTGTGCGCGGGCTTAAGGGCTCAACCCCATTCTTGCACATCCAAGGGCGCCTGGAGGCCCAGACACAGGTGAGCCCACAGCAGGGCTTCCTGCTTGGCCATTGGTCCCCAAGCAGCTTCGACAGCATGGAAGAGCTACAGACCCACAAAGGGTGGCCTGAAGCAGGGGAGTCTGTTGGCAAAGCCACTGGTGACCTACTGAAGGCTGTCCAGGTCTCCCCACGGGTGGAAGCCAGGCCCCACCAGGGCCCCTGTGGCAGTTCCTGCGCACATCCCAGGGCCACAGTTCTCGTCACCCTGCAAGGGGTGGCCCTTAGCCCCTACTCCAGGACCCTAATAAGCCCAAGAATTTCATGCTGTTCCTTCAAGCCTCTGTCACAGAAAAACATTCACTAGGTGCCTGGCCCTCTCTACCTGGGGGACTCCATCCTGGGCTTGATCCCAAGCCAAGCTCATCAGGTTCTGGTGACTGCTGACCCACCCTCTCCTGGAGGCCAGCGAGAGATGTTCTGTGCAACTAGTCATTCCTGCTCTGAAGCCACACAGGCCCCTCTGACACCCACCTTGGCTCTGGACCCTAGGCCAACCCCGGTCTCACTGCCCAGGGCCGAGAGGGTACAGATAGCTTCTGCCTGCCTGCTCTGCCAGCCCTCTTGGGTTGGCCCAGGGGTCCTGGTCTGGCTCCTGCCTCCACACTTGTCTCTGGTGGTTCTTCTTGCCTCCTTGAAATACTCTCTACAGACCTAGGGCAGATCATGCCACCCTGAGAATATACCACACTCTCCATCAAACCTCACTAGGCCCATTCCCTTTTCCCCCTCCCATCACAGGGGAAGTCTCTTTGCCCTGGAATGGCAGCTTTCAGATACTACTTCAAAGATGCTCTTCTAGCCCTCCCTCCTGGGTCCTCTTCTCATCTCTCCTCCCGACAGTCTCCTTTGTCCTGTTAATCTGTCCCCTCCCACCAAAACTGAAGCTCTGCAGACAAAGAGCCTTGTCCTTCTTACTTCCCTATTATACCCAGAGCCCACACAGAAGCTGTGAATCAACCAGAGACTGAACTAAGGGGGTTGAACCCAAGTCAGAGAGAGCGAGCCCAGAAAGGAGATTGGAATCAAGCCCAAATCACCCCACTAGCATGGAATGGTGATTTCCCCCAAAGCCAAGGCAGCACACTGTCAGAGACAAGCCCCTTCCCAGAGTCAGGAGCCTGGGTGCAGACGTGAGTACTGCAGGCCTAGAGGTCAGCCTGGGTGGACGACAGACCCAGTCCCAGGGCAAGCCATAAGGGCAGAAGGGAAGGGAGACATCTGTGTTCAGCCTTCCAAGTTGCCAAGGTGATACACCCACCTGTCAGCCCACACACCCAAGTACTCCAGACCAATTAGGTGATGGGGCAGGCTGCACGCAGGCATGTGTCAAACACAGCACCCCAGCCCCACAACACTGCCTGCATCCTAGAGTGATGAGCCAGCGAGGCAGGGACAGACACAGGAACACAGACTGCTTTGAGCCACATGGTCAGGACAGGAGCTGGAGGCGGGATAGGAATGCTGGCCAGGGTCTCTAGCGGCCAGGACAGGGATTTTGGGAGGTCCCAGGATGCTATCAACCCAGAATAGTTTCCTCCAATTCTTCAAGGCCTAGCAGTTCCACAAGGCTCAGCTCTCACTCTAGGGAGCAGAGGTGCCCACCACCCCACTCATGAACACCTGGCTGAGGCAGGGTAACATGCAGAGCAGGCATGACAAAGCATAGACAAGTCACCCAAAGATCAGCCTTGCAGGAAATGGCAGAGGTGACTAAAGGCAGAGCCAACCCCCTGCTCTGATTCAAGATTCTGGAAGGTGATTGAGAATCCACCTCCCAGTCACCTGAAGATGGGCGCAAAAGTCACGCAGCCCAGCCATTCGCAGGGTGGGAACAGTCAGCCTCCGGCTGCAGAGCACCCAGTACATCAGGCAGTCTGCACTGAGATAAGCAGCTGAGCTGCTGCTCCAACCTGAACTTGGGGGTGACTGAGTGGGGGAAGGCATAGGAATTGTAGTTTTCAAGAATGAATGTCTTTCTTACATGCATATACACAAATATAGACCACGCCTGGCTGTCTGTACATATTTGTACAGGCAGAGGAACTGTCCAGGAGGCTAACATGGAGTTAACAATGGTGACCTTTGGAAACAGGCTGAGAAATGGAATGGAGATATTCTGTTGAATGAACTGACCAAAAAACCAACTGCCACCCTCTTCAGTGCAAAGAGTATAAAGAGGAATGTGGTATCTGTCTGGAGGTCCTGTCACCTCAGGGCCATGTGGGTCCTTAACCAAGGCAAACCCAGGGTGAGTAGCAGGGTCCTACTGCACCAGGAAAAAGCCTGCCTCAGGGGTCTCCTCGCTGTATTCCAGTAGTACCCACTCACCTGCCCGTCAGAGTCATAGCTCCGGTTAGCAGTCCCTGCCAGAGCCATGGCCCGGGCATCTGCGTCTCGGTGGGCTGCACTAAGGACAAAGTGCCATGCTCTGCTGCTCCGGGGCCGCCTGGCCATGGTGGACAGGATCTGAGGGGTGGAAAAACAGGTCTTGAGCAAAAAAAAAAAATACCCAGCACATCAGAAGGTCTCCCAACAACCCCAGCATTTGTCCCTTGGCTAGCTGTGCCAGACCACCCCCCACCCCCTGGCAAAGGTGAGGATTTCTTGAGCCAAGTAGGTACCAAGCTGGGGCTCTAGAAAACTCTGCACAAGTTCCTACCTCACTCCAGTGTCCAAGCACCTTGATGAGACCTAGGTACAGAGTGTGAAAAGCCACCCAGACACCCGTGACTCTTAAACACATATCTCAGCCCAGCTCTGAGCTCAGCCTTGGGAGCTCAGGTGGGCAGCCTGTATGGCCCTCAGGCATCTCATATCTCACCTGGCTCCTCCCCCATTATACAGTTTGACAAATGGCATCTCCAACCTCCAAGTTCCTCATGCCGAACCCATAGCCGTCACCTACCCCACCCACCTACCTGCCTTCCTCCTTCCCATCATGGCCTGAGGGTCCCCACATCCCACACCACCTCCACAGGGTCAGTCCCACCCCACCCACTTCACTCCCTACAGTCAAGCTGTTTTTGAAACAAGTCCTGAACATTTAATAAATCTTAACAAATCTTCAAACATCTCAGGGTTTATCACCTGAGAATTAAAGGCAAAATCCCCCAATGCCTATCAAGTTCCCCTGGGCTTCTCCAATCTGCACTGGCCTTGTTCTAATTGCTACCTCTTCCCTCCCCTTTGCCGAGAATGCCTTCCCCTGTCCTCTTTTGCTCTGAGCTTCCGCATCCGACTCACAGTAACCCTTCGACTTCCGTGATTATCTACTGCCTCGCTCTTCCCTGAACTGAAGCCCCCAGGAGGGCAAGGGCTGTCCCCCAGTGAGGACCCTGCCAGGCACAGGCCAGCGCTGTTAGCGAATGAGCGTAGGCACTGCTTTCCAGGGTCGGGAGCGCCGTCTGCAGAACCAGATTCCCCTCCCTCCAGCAACAGCGCTGCACGGCTCCTTCACCTGCGTGTCGGAGCCCGTCCATTAGCCGGCTCCAGTGGTCCGGCCTAGTCACCATCTGCTGCGTCTGCAGCGCCCAGTAGGCGCCACGCGATATACGCGGAGTGATCAGCGTACGAGACTGTCTCCGGCCTGGAAGCAGGAGGACTCCTACTAATTCCAGTTTCGGGCGGTGTTGCGGCTCCTCCCCGCGCTGCACCGCAGGCCTACCTTGTGGGCCAGCCCGCTCTGCCCACCCCGCCCCAGCGCCCGCCGCGCGAACAAACGCGCGGCTGGGCTCCGCCGCTGGGGGTCCCGCAGGGCCCGGGTCCTCCCCGGCGGGCGGACAGGGAGGCGCAGACACGACTCGATCTCACCTGCACTGCTCCGCGGTCGCCGCCAGCCGTGACCCACTTTCCGCTCCCGAGCGAGACGTAAACAATCCCCGCCCCCCGCATAGCATTGGCCAAACAGCCGCAGACGGGCGCTCCGGGCCCTGGGCTCTGGCCAGCCGCGCGGCCCGCGCCTCTTGCCAGGAAGCTGCTGAACCTGTCAATCTTGATTCCGTATCCTCATTGGTCACATCTCAAGCTGTCGGTGACAACACCCGCCCACCCAAAGGAGGAAGGGCGAGGTGGGGATGCTGCCTCACACTCAGGGGTTGACAAGGCAGTGGGTTCACCTCCGGTACGGCGTCCGCGCCGGAACTGCGTACATCCCTTGTGCAATTTGATTGGCTAGGGCCTAGCAATAAAGTGGACGGGCTCGAGCTACCCATTGGTCCGATGGGTCTTTACTCTGGCTGGAGGCGGGTGGAAAGAGAGGGAACGGACGACGGGCTTGCAACCTGCGACAGCGATGGAGGCGACGGCAGGTGAGTATGCGGTCACTGGAGGTAGCGGGAAGCAGTCGCCCCGTATCTACTGGTCGGGACTCTGGGTGTGTAGCGAATTGTCTTATTTGCAGTGAAAAGGAGGCGCACGTGTACTTACGCGTGTATCGTCACCAAGTTACAAGTTTTCGTGTAACCGCAACGCTGCTCGGGAACGTGGATACAGGGGAACTCAGGAAGAGCACGTACGCTGTTTGTCGTTAAAAACACAATACTTCCCCGATTTATGCCATGGTTTTTTGATTTGGTGATGCCGCAAGAAAACAGGAAGAAGTCGTTTAAATACGAGGTTCTAAAAAGACACCAGAACAGCACATACTTTTAAATTATTTTTGGAAGTTTTATTCTAGTTTTCTAAACCTTAATGCTTGAAAAAACGAAAGTTGTGTTGGACGGAATACAAGTGGGTATAATCACATTTGCATAGATTAATTAAAATAGACTTTTATAATTAGGAGTTTGCCACATTATCTTTTGAAAGACCTCTAGTCTGGTACTTCGGGTTACTAAGCTCTTATGTAGTGGATTCGTCTATCAGATTATAAACAACACTGGAGGGAAAAAATCTGAAACGGGTTGTTAGAATAAGAGCAGACATGCTAAAAGGAAGGAATATCTTCTGGATTGATTAGTTTTATTAAAAAGAGCTAGCTGCTATTTTAACTAGGGGAAGATGCTCATAAAAATAAAAAGGCCAAACCAGGTATACAGAAAAAAACGCTTGACCTCTCTGTGCCTAGAAGGATTCTCCAGGATCAGTTGCTTGTATCTTTCTAGAAAGATTCTTTACACATAAAGAGCTACAAACTTGTCCAGTGTATCAAATAATCGTGACTGGTTGGACTTATGGCTGAGTCTGAGCAGGAGTCAAGGGGCTCCTCACTTTCTTCTGAGGGGAGGAACCGCCTCCAGCACAACCTACTCACCTGCAGTAGGAACTTGGTAGTTTACTTAGGAGTTACAGGTTCTGTGGTAACCCCTAAGGATTGTTGTCTGAGAAGTCCTCCTAGTTACCAGATGAGAGAATGAGTGTCCTGTTTAATTCTCAGCTGAAATGTCCCACTCCCACCAGGAGGAAAGTGTGCCCTTGTGATTAGAGGCTGATGGAACTGGCTGGACTAGGACCCACATCTGGCTTTTGTTTCCACCTGAACCCTGCCCTCCATCTAAACAAAAGCGAAATTGATTCCCAAATACCTTTTGATGTTAAAGTAATTAAGCTTTTAAATTGCCACCGGGGTGACCTCAAGCCATGGTCTGGGGCTTCCTGTTTGCAGGCAGTCATTCTGGTCGGGGTTGTGTCCTTTCCTTGTCACCTTACAAGATGTCCCAGCCCCAGGTACTGGAAGCATATCTAGGAAGGGCATTGGTGACAAGGAACTGCCACCAAAAGCCCGGGTAGGCACCCTCTGAGTTCTTGCTAGGGAGGCTTTGGAGATGGGGGCCTTTAAACAGACCCTTGAGAGGTGGTGGGTCAGGAGGAAGACGGTGTTTCTGGGTTGATGGTTGAGCCCTCTCCGCGTGTGGGGAGGGTGGTGGGAAAAGCAGCTGGTTAGAGGCACAGTAAGGTCCCCGCTGAGGCCAGGAGAAGGAGGTATTGTGAGGGGCTAAGGGTTGTGTGAATGCAGATGGTAACACCTGCCCGCTGCAGGGATTGAATTGGTGAATATTTATTTGGTGACATTAGGGGCTCATTGGTAGGAAAAGAGCTGGGTCAGAGTGGATGGCTGCCAGCAGGGGTCTACAGAACTGTGAGGCCCAGGACCTGCAGAGTCACCAAAGGAGGCAGGGACAGCCTGTGGCCACCCTTGTGTACCTGGTGTTTCTTAAGGCATGCCACCTGGCTGGCAGCCAGGTGACACCGGCATTCACACGCACACATGATCGGTCCCCAGAGCTGTAAGGGTACCTCCTGAGAACTGGAGTCCAAGGCCTCCTTGAGCACCTCTGACCCCAGATGAGCGGGCGAGGTGCATCAGTCTGTAGCTGTTTCCATTGGATCAGCCAGGAGCCGGCAGTCTTTGCCTTACTGCAGTGCGTACACTAGAAAGAGGAACAGTTTGGGGCATTTCAGGCAAGGGGGAGCAGCAGCATTGGAGGAGCCAGCGGGGTGGGTCTGGGCCTGCAGGGAGACATTCCAGCAAAGGGGCAGGTCTCGGGACTACCCTGGTCTGAGGGCTCAGGACACGGGAGGAGGTACGCAGGTGCCCAGTGAGTGAGTGGTGGGGAGCACCTGTGTGAAGGGTCTCCTCTCCTATCCTCCTGAGCAGAGTCTGGAAACCTGGCTGGCGTCCAGCACATCATCCTGATCCTCTCTGGAAAGGGGGGAGTTGGGAAAAGCACCATCTCCACGGAGCTGGCCCTGGCCCTGCGTCACATGGGCAAAAAGGTGAGCACCTCCCACCCTCAACCACAGTACCTGTCCCCTCCTGAACCACTCCTGCCCCTTCCCCTTGCAGGTGGACATACAGAGAAGCCAGCTGGCTTTTTCCTGCCTTGGGAGACCCCTACACACCATGTGGTCATCCTGGCTCCTTGCAGGTGGGGATCCTCGACGTGGACCTGTGTGGCCCCAGCATCCCCCGCATGCTCCGGGCCCAGGGCAGGGCTGTGCACCAGTGTGACAGTGGCTGGGTGCCCGTCTTTGTGGACCAGGAGCAGAGTGTCTCCCTCATGTCTGTGGGCTTCCTGCTGGAGAAGCCAGATGAGGCTGTGGTGTGGAGAGGCCCCAAGAAGAATGGTAATGTCCAGGCAGGGGACCGCACTGTCAGCCTTCCGGCCTTGCTCAGCTGATCCCTTGATGCTCAATTAAAAAGCCGAGCAAGAGCCTGGGGCTGCTGGCCCTCCCTGCCACACGGGCCTCACGCTACTCAATGGGCCAGTCAGGCCCAGGCGAGGTATTCATGTCCACATGGCGGGTATGGGCCAGGAGAGCAGATAGCTATGTGGCCATTCATAATAGAGTTCCCTCCTCCTGAGTAGGAAGGGTGGGTCTGCTCAGACCCCAGCCCAACCTGTATATGTTTGGTGCCAGGGAGTACCAAGGTTGGACTCCTGTGCCTCGGCACCAGCAGGGGGCGTTAAGCCCCCTCCAACTGGCACTGAGGCTGCCGGTGCATGCGATCCGGCACAGGGCAGGAGCTGCTACACTCACATCATCTCCTCTCCAGCTGTGAAAACTGAGGGGTCTACACAGGCATCCCAAGAGGGTCACAGCTCCAGCTGGCCTTTACTGAGGCCTGAGCAGAAGTCCTGTGGGGTGGAGTGGCCCCTGCTGGGAAGAAAGTGGTGGTTGTTGGGGGCAGGAATGGGAGTGCCTTGCTGCTGCACTGTGCTCCCCCGCTCTGGGTGAGGAGCAGCCTGGAACCCTTGTGCTCGCTGTATCAGTAGAGGCCACTCTGCACCAGAGGCCGGGTGGAGACAGTGGGTGTGGGAGTCTGCTTTTGAGACCCCTGTCCTGCCTGGGATTTTGCAGCTCTGATAAAGCAGTTTGTATCTGATGTGGCCTGGGGGCAGTTGGACTACCTGGTTGTGGACACGCCTCCAGGGACCTCTGATGAGCACATGGCTGCCTTGGACGCCCTTCGCCCCTATAGCCCTCTGGGGGCTGTCGTCGTCACTACGCCCCAGGTACTGCAGAGCATCGTTCAGTTTTCTGTGTGCCACCTCCCTCAGGCAGGCACCTCTCCATGTGCTTTACACTCATCTTGGTGACTGTTCAGGATTCCATTGGCCTGTCCCTGCTCTTCCCTGATTGCTAGGCAGTGTCTGTGGGGGATGTGCGGCGGGAACTGACATTCTGTAGGAAGACAGGGCTGCAGGTGATTGGCATTGTGGAGAACATGAGCGGCTTCGTCTGCCCACACTGCACGGTACGTCATGGAAAGTTGTGGGGCAGTTACTCGCAGGGCGTGGGGGATGAGGTGGGGGGAGAAGAGGATGCCGCACCACACCTCCCCAACCTGTTCCCTGGGCCTAGACCCCACTCCCCAAGTATGAAGAATCCTCAGGTGGACACTGCACCTCTGTCTTAGGAGTGCACCAACGTCTTCTCCAGGGGAGGCGGCGAGGAGCTGGCCAAACACGCTGGAGTCCCTTTCCTAGGTGAGAGGGTCAGGGCTGCCCCTTGGCCTCTGCTCTAGGTGGTCCTACCTGCTTGCGCCTCCTGCCCAAGAAGGGGAAAGATAAGAGCAGCCATGTCCACTCGTCTTCCTCACATTGTGGGTGTCAGTTCCTCTCTAATGCCAGTCACTGCTGACCAACTGGAAAGAAACAGCCTGAGGGGAAGGTAGCGACCCCCAGGCTCTGAGTAGCAGCAGTTGATGCCTGCCGAGACCCCATTCAGAGCAGGAGAATGGCTCTGGCAGCACCTCTGTGTGCGTGGCCACGTGTTCCCATTACTCGCCTTGCACTCTCTGCAAGTGGGCAGAGTCCGAGGCAGCAGAACTGGGCCTGCTGGGTGGGCTGGTGGCTGTCCAGGTGGAAATTGAGTCCAAAGCCTTTCCAGGCACCTCAGCCAGAGTGAGGCTGATGGGTGTCTGCTCTGGGCTAAAGCAGCGCTGACAGCAGCTCCCGGGCCATGGGAGGTGTATGGACATGGCCTCCCAGGCCTTGCTGTCACCACTTCACCTCTTCCCTGACCCCCTTCCCTCTGTCTTCACAGGCTCTGTGCCTCTGGACCCCGAGCTCACGAGATGCCTGGAGGAGGGCCGAGACTTCATCCAGGAGTTCCCCCAGAGCCCTGCCTTTCACGCCCTCTCCGCCATAGCCCAGAAGATTTTGAAGGAGACACCTGCACCTGCTCAGTTCTCCTGACTGAGACATCTCCTGGCGCCACTGTGGGGCTCAAGCTCACAAACTCCATCCTGGGTCCTGGGTGTGGTTCCTGGAGCCTGCAAGGCTGGCCCTGTGCGCACCTCTCCCTGCCTGGGCCCTTTGGAGACTTCAGCACTTCAGTAGCATCTGAGCACCAGGGCTGCTGACAGTGAGTGGTTCTGCTGGGTTGGTCTATGGCAGGCTTCAGGGGACAGCATGAGGTCCTAGTGCTACCACCTAAGCTCTGGCACCTGCACACTCTCTTTCATGTCATGGTACTCACGTGCTCCAGACAGGCCACACTTGATACCTCAGGCTCCACGCTGTCCACAAAGCTTGTGGGTCTGGAGGCTAGCAGGGACTTTGTCACCCTCAGTCGCTGTCCTGCCAGCAGGGCTATGAGCGACTGTGATGGTGGTTGCAGAAGGGAGCAGCACCCTGTAAGGTGTTAGCTTCAGAGGTGCCTGCAATTAAATGTGTCCTGCCACCATGGCTACAGGTCTGACATCTCCAGGTCATTCTACTTCAGTCCTGCCTCCACTTTAGCGTATGACCATGCCCTAGAGCAGACAGGGTGCACCCTGAGTCCCAGGGCTGGGCCAGTAGCTCAGTTATCAGCAGGCCCCTGCAGAGTAGGATGAGGATGTGTTTGAATGGAGTTTGCAGAGGAACCTGTGATATCAGAGAAACATGCGCATGGGGGCCTTGGCCAGCCAATAGTGCTGACTGCTGCCCGCCCCCCCACATTGCAGGGACCTGGGGGCAGAGCTGAGAGCAGAAGAGGTGAGTGTGAAACGCAGTCAGTCCCAGGGCTCTTCTGCACCTCTCCCAGGAGGGCAGGAGAGGAGACCGTTCTGGAAAGCAGAGGCTGTGGCAGGAATGCCAGTCTTGCCAAGGGAAGAAGGGCTGTCAGCAGAGAAGATATGGTAGCTTTGGGCCTCTTGGAGCAGAGGCTGCCTCTGCCATGCTCTGGCTTGCTGGGACTAGGCTGCCTCCAAGAACACTGCCTGAAGAGAACCTGAGTGAGCACCCTCCACTCCTTGTGTGGAGGTGGGCATCCTGGGGGGCCTGGCGTGGGAGGATGTGAAGGGAGCCCAAAGCTCAGGGAGGGGAGAAGAAGAGGGTGTGGGCTGAGCTGGCATCAGGAGGGGGTTCCACAGGTGCACAGACTGACGCTTCACTCCTCTCCCCCACTTTCACCCCTGTGGTCACAGGCAGGGTTTATAACATTGCTTTTAATGGATGACAGCTGGGAAGGGTTGAGTCCCCAACCCTCCTGATCTGGCCCCTCAGGGACTAGGTCGGCACCTAGGTCCTGAGCCCATGCAAGCGAAACCCCTGGGCCTGTGTGTTCCCTGAGGAAGAGATCCCCAACAAACGAGCAGCGTGGGCCTGGCCTCTGGGAGCTGAGGGATGGGGCACCCACCAGTCTCTGGGGACAGCGAGGGCTCATTCTGGCTCCATGGCAGCGTCTGGCCTGGACAAGACCTGGGTCAGCAGTAAGCAAAGTGGTCCTCGCCAATGTCACGTAGGTCAAGCCCTGAGAGGCCAGGTGGGCTGGCACAGGTGATATTATTGTAGGTGTACACAGGTGGCTGGCAGTCGTCCCCCTCTGTGACAGCCTGGACAAAGCGGGGCACAATGGTGGGGTGCTGCAGGGCAAAGGCCCTCAGGGCCTGGAGTGGGCAGCCACAATGCCAGGGGTTGCCTTCCAGCCACAGGCGCTCCAAGCCAGGGGCCTGTGGCACAAAGGTCCGCAAGGAGTTGTTTCTGAGGCTGAGGTAGCGCAGCCGCCCCAGTGGCAAAAGGATGCTCTCCGGCAGGGCCTCCAGGTGGTTGTATGAGATGTCCAGCCAGAAGGTGTGCTGCAGGGGCCTCAGGACTTCTGCGGACAGTGCCGACAGCTGGTTGTGGGACAGGAGCAGGTACTCCAGCTTGCCAAGGCCCTGGAAGAGCTGACTGGGCAGCTGTGTGAGCTGGTTGGAGGTGAGGTCCAGTTCCAGAAGCTCAGGGAGCCCCCACAGGCTCTGTTCCTCCATGGCTGTGATACCATTGTCCTTGAGGAAGAGCCGGCGCAGCCCTGAGAGGCCAGTGAATGTGTGCTGGCGAATGCGGCCCAGGCAACTGCCCTCCAGGTGCAGGCTGTGCAGCTTGGCCAGGCCCTGGAACACTCTCACTGGAAGGTTCCGCAGACAGTTGCCAGAGAGGTTCATGACAGCCACGTTCAAGAGGCCGAGGAAGGCACCCACCTTGACCTCCTGGATCTGGTTGTTGTCGAGTGTGAGCACCTCCAGCTGGCCCAAGCCCTCAAAGGCCTTGTCTGGCAGCTGCCGGAGGCGGTTATGGCCCAGCCGCAGCTCTTCCAGGAAGTGCAGGTCCTTGAAGGTCCGGGGCCGCAGGCTGGTGATGGTGTTGTGTGACAGGCGCAGGACATGCAGGCCCAGCAGGCCTGGGAAGGTGTCCTCCAGGAGGCCACCCACACGGTTATGTGACAGGTCCAGCCAGCGCAGTGCTTTCAGGCCCAGAAAAGCACCTGGGGCCACTGCAGCAATGAGGTTGTGGTCCAGGTAGAGCTTCTGGAGCTTGGGCAGCTTGACAAAGATGTTGGCCTTGATGCTTCGCAAAGCATTCCTACTCAAGTCCAGCTCCCGGAGCTCACTGAGGCCACAGAAGAGGGGGGGTTGCAGGTAAGCCAGCTTGTTGCCTGCGAGTACCAGCTCACGCAGGTTGGCCAGGCCCTGGAACACAGTGTCAGGAAGCACGGCCAGGCTGTTCCAGCCAAGATTGAGGTCCCAGAGATTGGCTAAGCCTTGGAAGAGGCCCTCATCCACCCTGCTGAGGAGGTTGTTGTTGAGGCCCAGCGAGGCGAGACCCGGTGTGTGCATGAAGGTGCCGGCTGTGAGGCTGCGCAGCTGGTTCCGCTCCAGGTGCAAGTGGTACAGGTTCTGTAGGCCCAGCAGCACCTTTGATTCCAGGCTGGCCAGCCCACTGCCCTGCAAATTGAGGAAGCCCAGGCCAGAGAAGTTCTGGAAGGCTGCCTCAGCAATGGAGGAGAAGTTATTGCCATCCAGCCACAGAACCCTGGTGCCATCTGGGATGCCATCAGGCAGCTGTGTGAGGTTCCTGGAGCTGCAGAAGACGCTGAGCTCATCCGTGTAGTCATCGTGGCCACAGGTGCAGACAGCTGGGCACTGCAGGCCCTCGGTGTCCCCTGGCATTCCGTGCTCCACTCCCTCCAGGCCACAGGGGCCTTGTGCTGCCCAGGAGACCAGCAACACCACCAGGGCCAGGCCTCCTGCAGGGAGAGGAGCTTGGGGAGAGGGGGCACTGAGGGGCTCAGGATGCAAACCCCAGGGTGAGTGAGGCATAGAAACCTATGGGCCTCAGCCTGTACATATGGGCCACTATTTAACCTAACACCCAGACCCCAGCAAGGCACTGTAAAGTGGAGCACTGCTGAGTGGATGAGAGAAAAGTGTGAGTGAGGTATGCGGTCACCCCACTTAAATCAGAAGCAGAAGGCAGGGAGGTCACCTGGGATGTTCTCCAGCTCAAAACCATTGCAGGGTTAACAGGCAGTGACAACTGTCCCAGAATAAACTGAGGACTGGCCACCTGGCAGTTAGGCCATGTGTCCATTTGTGTCCCCAAGTGGGGCACTCAAGCCAGGCCAGGCTGCCATCTGGGCCTGGAGGAAGGCATGAGCAAGAGAACATTCTGGAGCCTGCCTTGGGTCGGTATGCACTTGTTTCCTTTGGGAGCTGGTCAGACATGTTCAGCCTGCACCCTGGTACTTGGCCCAGCACCGTTGTAGGGAGAGGGACAGGGTGCAGCCCTTGGTGGCAGACAGGGACCCAGGACTGTTCACTCACCAGGGTAAGGTTTCATCTGTGGACAAAGGGCACCAAGCTCCCCAGCAACCATGCCCCAGAACCCTGCTGGGCGTGGGACTGTCCCCCACATTGGCCCATCTCTTTACCTCAGAAAGCTTGGGGTGGGACAGAGGCAGCACTGGAAAGTACCCTATACGCAGCTGGATGGGGCTAGGCCCCAAGATGGGACAGGATGGCAGTGGCTTGAGTTCCAAGTGGCTGAGAGGGCAGCAGGCCCTAGCCCAGCAGAGGAGCCCCGGGCTAGGGTGTAAGGAGTCCCCTGCCCTGCCTCCCTTGTGCAGCTGTCCTGGGCCGCTAGGCAGGGAGAGGAAAAGGAGACCCTCTGGGGCCAGGTGCAGCTGCACCCTCCAATACCCCTGAAGCCCCATTCCGCCCCATGAGCTCCCAAAAGTTCAGGCCTTCCCAGAGCTGAGCCACATTTGGGGGCTGCAGAGCCCCAGTGGGCTTGGGGACACAGGGGGCCTCACCTTTCCTCAGGGCCATCCCGCATGCAAAATAGGCAGCAGGTCTGCCGGGGGCTGGCTCTTCCTGCCCTCTGGATTTCCCCACCTCCAGGGCAGCCAGCACCCTGTCACAGGCCAACCCATCCCCACCACCCTGGGCTCCATTAACCCCCTCCTGTCTGGTGGCCAAGTGCCCTGGGAGTAGATGGCACAGGGGTAAGGCTGGGAGCTGCATCCACCCTGAATCCACCCTCAGGGTCCAAGGCGGGCCTTGGTGCAGCTCTGAGAGCCAGCAGGGCCCCTGTCCTGTTGGCATCACCTCCTTCCAGCCAAGGCTGGCAGAGTTGGGCCAGTGTGTGTGTGTGTATGGGGGGGGGGGGGTGAGTGGCAGTTGGCATCCCTTGGACCCTTGGAGTAGCCTGTGAGGGGTTGGTGCTTGGCTAGGTTGGGGGAATCCAGGAAAGGAGGGCCCTGTGCTCAGCTACCCTGCCCATGGATAGGCCTTCTTGGCTAGCTCCTGGGGTCCCTGCACTGAGCAGATGGCTGTTTGAGGGTTAAGCAGGAGCCACCACATTTCCCAATGGACCTGCCCATTTGCCCTGGCATGCTGACCACCCCCTTCCCATTTCCTAACAGCCTGGGTGGGGTCGCCCAGCCCAGCCTTGGCTTTTTCTGTGACCTCAGGGTCAGCTGGTGTCTGGCCACTGCCCCTCCCTTGCTCTCCTAAAAAAAACGCCTGGCAGAGCCCAGCCTCCTCCTGTTTACTTTCAACAGGCAGGCGCCACTTTCCCTGGAAGAGAATGGGGGGTGGCCTGGCCTTGGGACCAGCCTCCACCTACTAGGATCCCCCATGCTGTCCTGTATGGCTGCTGTGGGGACATGACCACCCCATTCTGTACATAGGCTGCTGGTATGTGTGCCCAGTGCCTGGCCTGAGGTCAGCCCAGGGTCAAAAGGTAGAAGGTGGCAGCTGGCAAGGAAGGCTGTTTAGAGCCTAGGGAGCCCCACCACACCCTTATCCTCCAGCCCCTCTCTATCCTTCTTCCTCAAACCAGGTACAATCTGGCCCTCAAGCCATCCCTTCCCTCCTCTATGGGGGACCCTTCCTCTGGCTGTCAGTTGCACCTACCCACCAGAATCCCTCACTCTGCCCCTGCTGGTAGGCCTGCATTTGGAAGGGACTAGAGAAGACACAGCTGGGTCTGGGGAGAGCAAGTTTTGCTGAAGTTGACTCTCAAATGGAACAGGTCTGCATCCAACTGGATGGACAGCGGGGAGGAAGGGGTGAGGTAGACGGGAGCACCCTGAGCAGACCTCCGTGGGGGTCTGAAAGCTCTGCCTGACTCCTGGGTTGGCTACTTACAGGGCCCAGGGGCTGGCACCTTCACCCTGCCCTTCCCCTGCCTCACCAGTGGTAGGATATGGGGAGGCAGCTTTATCTCCCTCCCTTTATTGAACTTTGATATTTTTCCAGGTTGGTTCTCAGCTTCTGAGAAATTATAGATCTGCCAGGGAGAAAGTCCACACCCAGAAATTTACAGAGTAAATACACATTTACACAGTAGAAAGTGCGGATTCAGCAGAGTTCTGGGGCCAGTGGGGCCCCTTCTGGAAAGTTCCCCTCATGGATGGCCCTTTGTGCTGGAGAAGGAGGCTAGGGCAGGGTGCGTGCATGCAGGTCGGCACGGAAAGGAGAGTTGGTGGTCCTGTTGCCAAGCATGTGAGGGTTGGGATAGGAAGTTCCTGTGATTCCCAGTCGAGCTTGTGTGTCTAGGAAACCCTTACAGGATTTTGGCATCTGGGTGGAGCATTTTAAAATCTTTGAGTTCTGTAGTAACATCAGTGCTCAACGTTCTAAAAAGAACAACTGTCACCTCTGCCTGGCCAGCTCTGGTCCCTGCTTCTCTGTAGTGGGCTGCTGGTCACTGCCCAGCCTCTTTCTAGTTGACCAGATGAGGGTCTCCCCAAGGAGCTGCGTTTGTTTCTGATCTTCCTGTAAATGGTGGCACACAGAAGCGCTGGGTCTGGCTGCTTGTCAGACACCAGTGTGGGATCTGCAAGGTGAACCTAGATGGACCTAGAAACAGCTGTCCCTGTGTTCTCATTCAAGTTACAGGATGCATTGACCCACCTGCCCAGGGACAGCAGGGAGTTTCCAACGGGTGCTGCTGTGAGGCTTTCGGGCCGGTGTCTCCTGGGGGACAGATACACTTCTATTGGTGTTAAAGGGGTGCACCTTAGCAGGCAAGGGAACCCTTCCAGGAAGTTAGGGGGCTATGCCCTCCTGGGGCACCAGAGGCTCATGACAGCACATGCTCCTGTCTGCCCTTCTCCTGGAGGGGCGGGGACAGCAGGTCCATCACCAGTTGGATGGCAGCTCCTCAGAGGCTCACAGGCTGGTGTGTCGTCCTGTCCTGTGAAGTGGGTGTCTCAGTCTCTGGCCAATTTTCTGTTTGGTTATCTGTCAAGTCTGATTTGTAAGCCATCTGTCAGGGGTGTGAGGCCCATCTGCTCTGTAGTTTGCCTCATTGTGCTCTTTATCATGGTTTCGGCAAGAGTTCTTAATGTAGTATCATAAAATATTCCTTAAATGTTACATATTGAACTTGATTTCTCAAATATCATGTTGACCAAAAGGTTGGTTTTGTTTTTTCCATCCGATGGCTCTAGTAGTACTTAGCTGTCTTTAAGTCCACTCAAAAAGTCTGTTAGATTGCATGGTGTCAGCATGCATTTTAAAAAGACATCAGAATTGGTGAATTTTTGTGCAGCCATTTTAATATTGAAGATGGAAGAAAATATGCAACATTTTAGGTGTATTGTGCTTTGTTATTTCATGAAAGGTAGAAACACAACTGAAACACAAAAAAAAGGTTTGTGCAGTGTATGGAGCAGGTGCTGTGACTGACCAAACACCTCAAAAGTGGGTTGTGAAGTTTCTTGGTACTATTGACATTTTGGCCAAATAATTCTTTGCTGTGGGGCTGTGTTATGCGTTGGAAGACGTTTAGCAGCACCCCTGGCCTCTGCCCACTAGAAACCAATAGCAGGAGATAGCTGGCACACTCAAAATACCCAAATCAATAAGGTTATTGCTGAAAATGAAAAATGTATCTATTATTTTATGGAAAAAAAAACTAAATGGACTTTTGGCTAACCCAATACCAACAATAAAGATGGAAAAAAATCAGCCCTGGCTGGTGTGGCTCAGTGGATTGAGCACTGGCCTGTGAAACCGAAACATCGCTGATTTGATTCCCAGTTGGGGCACATGCCTGGGTTGCAGGCCAGGTCGCCAGTGGTGGAGGCGCATGAGAGGCAACCACACGTTGATGTTCCTCTCCCTCTCTTTCTTCTTCCTTTCCTCTGTAAAAATAAATAAAATCTTAAAAAAAGAAAGAAAGAAACACTTACCTGCTGCTCCCCCATCCATGCATTTATTGGTTGATTCCTATATGTGTACTGACCAGGGATTAAAACCTCAACCCTGATGATGCTCCAACTGAGTACTTGGCCAGGGCTCTTTTGCCCATTTTTAAAGATTTTACCTACCTATTTTTAGAGAGAGGGAAAGGAAGAAAGAGAGGGGGAGAAATATGGATGTGCCAAACATACATAGATCAGTTGCCTCTCACACCCACCCCAAACAGACACCAGGCCTGCAATCCAGGCATGTGCCCTAACTGGGAATCAAACTGGTGACCTTTTGGTTTGCAGGCCAGCAGTCAATCCACAGAGCCACACCTCCAGCCAGAGCTCCTTAGCCTTTTTTTTTTTTTTTTTAAGATTTTATTTATTTACTTTTAGACAGAGGTGAAGGGAGAGAGAAAGAGAGGGAGAGAAACATCATGTGTGAGAGATACATCCATCATTTGCCTCTTGCATGCCCTCAGCTGGGGACCTGGCCCACAACCCAGGTATGTGCCCTGGCTGGGAATCAAACCAGGGACCCCTTGGTTCACAGGCTGGTGCTCAATCCACTGAGCCACACCAGCCAGGGCTCTTTAGCCCATTTTTAAATTGAACTGTCAACTTACTGAGTTCTGAGACTTTATATATAATGGATACAAGACTTTATAGATATGTTTTTTTTAATTTTGGATTATCAGATATAACACTTGTAGATATTTTCCTGAGTCTATGATTTGTCTCATTTTTTTAAAATGCTGTCTTTTTTTAAAAGATTTTATTTACTTTTAGAGAGAGGGGAAGAGAGGGAGAGAAACAGCAATGTGGGAGAGATATATTGACCGGTTGCCTCTCACATGCCTCCAAATGGGGACCTGGCCTGCAACCCAGGCAGATGCCCTGACCTGGAATCAAACCAGCAACCCTTTGGCTTTCAGGCTGGCATTCAGTCCACTGAGTCACACCAGCCAGGACAAAATGCTGTCTTTTGAAGTGTAAGTTTTTAACTAATTAAGTCCAATTTACCAACTTTTTTGTCCTTTATTGGCTCACACTTTTGGTGTTGTGTCTTAAGAATAATACCTAACCCAAGGTCACAAAAAAATGTTTCCTGTTTTTCTCTAAAAGCCTGATTACTTTTAGATTTTACATTTAGGTCTATGATCCATTTCCAGTTATATGTATAGTGTGAGGTAAGGTTCTAGGTTCACTTTTTTAAGTATAGGTACCCAACTGTCCCAACACCATTTGTTGAAAAGACTGTCATTTATCCTACTGAAATGTCTTTGTATCTTTGTTGAATTCAGTTGACCATAAATATAAGGGTTTGTTGCTAGACTCTCAATTCCATTAAATTATATGCTTATTATCCTTGCACAAATATATTTTATTACTGTTGCTTTATAGTAAGTTAAAAAAATTCTTTTTATCCTCACTCAAGGACATTTCTCTGTTGCTTTTAGAGAAAGAGGAGGGAGAGAAACATCAATGAGAGAAACATCGATCATTAGCCTCTGGTCGGCACCCCAGCCAGGGATCAAACCTGCAGTCTAGGCATGTGCCCTGACTGGGAACTGAACCTTCTGGTTACAAAACTCCAACTGAGTCATGCTGGCCAAGGCTATAGTAAGTTTTTGTTGTTGTTTTTTTAATTATATTTTATTGATTATGCTATTACAGTTGTCCCATTTCCCCGCCTTCATTCCCCTCCACCCTGCACACCCCCTCCCACCCACATTCCCCCCTTTAGTTCATGCCCATATGTCATAAGTTCTTTAGCTTCTACATCTCCCACACTATTCTTGCCCTCCCCCTGTCTATTTTCTACCCACCATCTATGCTACTTGTTCTGTGTACTTTGTCCCCCTCTCTCCTCTTCCCACTCCCCTATTG